>JAJEJO010003749.1:123623-183254 GCA_020662805.1 Glaucomys volans | reverse complement strand
AAAAAAAAAAAAAAAAAAAAAAAAAAGAAGGCTGAAGAATCTTTCCCAAGTCTGGGCCATTTCATTTCATTTTTTTCAATCCTAGAGTGTAGTAATGATACATGATATAGCTGGTTCCTCCTTTTCCCTTGACTATCTCAAAGTTGCTCTTTTCTCTGTCTCTCTCTCTCTCTCTCTCTCTCTCTCCCTCTCTCTCAACCTGTTGACAATGCATTGGATGTCTGAGCACCACCTTTTTTGTGTGTGTGTACTTTAAACTATTTTTATTTACTTTTCTTAGAAAGATTTGAAAGGTTCAAAAAGGAGAAGGGCATAGAAAAAAAGGGAAACATCTTGTTCCAAACACAATATTCATAGGAATTCATAGGAAAGTTCTAAATGTAAATCTAATATCCACTAAGTGAAGAGTGAATGGCTTATGGTAGGACACCAAAGACTTGCAGCTTTTCATCAGGAAAAAGAGTGAGATGGCCACTAGAACCAAGAACTGGGATAGCTCTAAGGATATCTGACATTTATAGATCTCTCTCTCTCTCTCCCTCTCTCTCTCTCTCTCCTCCCTCTCTCTCTCAACAACTATCACTTTAGCTATTGAACTAGGAGAGACTTGAAATGCAATAATTATTTTTGAGGGGAATGGCATAAAGACAATGGGCACTGAAGGTACTATAAAGTAAAAAGTGAACAAACAAATCTCAGATTAGGAGGCCCTGTCTGTCAATTTAATCATGTAAATTCTATAAGGCTTTCACCTTATCCAACCTGATAACCAATGTCTTGTGAAAATTAAAAGAGAAAACACATGCAAATGAAAACTAGACAACAATTGCAGCTGGAGTCAGAGTTCCACAAACTGGGCAAGTGCCTTGACTGATATCAATCCTTCAGAAATGGGTAATCTTGCTAGGCATGATGATACACACCTATAATCCCAGCTACTCAGGAGACTAAGGCAGAAGGACTATAAATTCATGGAGAGCTTCAACAACTTCGGGGGACCCTGTCTCAAAGTTTAAAAAAATAAAAACATGGCAGTGGATTTAGTCCAGTGGTAAAGCTTCCCTGAGTTCAATCCCTAATACCCGAAGGAATGGGCAATCTTTAATAATGTATCCACTACTTTCAGTAACATAATCTGTGTCAATCACATCATGAAACATTTTACATCCATGATTTTTTGCTTATATGTCAAATTAGAAGGCAACTATCTTATGTCCCCATCATATATATGAGGAACCGAAACGGAAACCAAAATAACTAGTGCAAGTTTTACATTGCTAGATAGTAACAAAGACATGATACCTCCTCAGGGATGTAGAACTCTGAAGTCTGTATTCTCACATGTTCAATGATATATTAATCTGAATATCTTTAAAAACTAAATGGATGAGGAAAATAAGCAGGGAAGATATAAAATATGATATAAGGAAGGCTCCCTAATGCTAGATATTTGCTCTATGCTTCCTGTATCATGAAGTAATCCAAGATTAGTGTTTAAATTTGAAAAAATATTTGAGAGATGGATATGCATAAGTTGTTTAGCAGTGCTTGAACTCAGTGTTTTTTTTTAATGTAGTGCTTAAGACTGTATTTTTGTACTAGAGATCATTCTCCTACTAGTTATCTGATCTTGGGTTATTTATTAATCAAGGGCAATAAAGCTACCAGATGAGAACAATGATGTTGTCTACCTCACTGGGTAATGTGAAGATTGAAGAACACAATATACAGGAGGCAATTTTCACTGTGCCTGATATAATATAGATATCAATGAATGTTAATTATTGTTATATAATTGGAATCATTACTTTGCACACACCACAAATAACTTTTATTACATGGAAAGAGAAAGTTGGAGGCAATTGATTTCTCTGCCCTGAATTGGTGGAAGACTTTGTGTTTATTCTGTCTAATTTCACTTAGGCAATTTTAGAAATTAAGGTATTTTCTTTCATATCACCAAGTACTGAAGAAGCATCCTCTATCTTTTATTTAGGGATTTTAAGTGACTTGAGCCTTTGAGAGACTGGAGTCAGTAAGAAGTTAAATAGGATCTCATATCAAATAGATTCTTTCTTTCTTTCTTTCTTTCTTTCTTTCTTTCTTTCTTTCTTTCTTCTTTCTTTCCTTTTCTCTTTCTTTCTTCTTTCTCTTTTTCTTTCTTTCTTTCTAACCTTATTTCAATTCTCACTGCAGTCTTTCTTCTTCCCACCCTAGATAAGAAATCATTTTTTAATCTATAGATATGGGTGGAAAGAAAGAGGAAGAACTTGATCATTATTCCTCCAAAGGACCCTGTGTTGCTCTAGGTCTGATGCTTTGAAACTTCAAAAATGGTCAAAAAATGAGATTTAGAAAGAGTGATCCTCAGTCAACCATTCTGGTTTAGGTTATTTTTTAAAGGTTGATGAGAAATAAATAAAAATACTGGTTATGGTTCCATGTTCAGGGAGGAAAGAAAGATGGAGACAGAAAGGAGGAGAGAGAAAGAAATATATGACAAATAAGCACAATTTTACTTAATTTCCCAAATGAGACTGTACAGTGAAATTAATTGGGAAGATAGGTTGAAGTCTGGAAAATATTTTTATAAATGGAAAAATCAACATTTGAAATTAGATTATGAGAAAGGAACTCTGCCACATTCATTCTTCAAGAGCAACATTATTCTGATATCAAAACAAGACAAACATAACAAAAAACTAATATCTTGAACAGAGGTGCAAAAATTCTAAACAAAATACTAGAAAATTGAATAAAAAAGCACAGCAAAAGGACTATAGTTCCTCAATTCTTCTTTCACCCCCCATCCCATTATGTATCATCATCCACTTATCAGGGGAAACATTTGGTCTTTGGTTTTTTTGTGATTGGTTTATTTTACTTAGCATAATATTCCTCAGGTCCATCCATTTACCTGCAAATTCCATAGTTTTATTCTTCTTTATGGCTGAATAGTATTCCATTGTGTATATATACCACAGTTTCTTTATGCATTCATCTATTGAAGGGCATCTAGGTTGGTTCCACAATCTAGCTATTGTGAATTGAGCTGCTATAAACATTGATGTGGCTGCATTATTGTAGTATGCTAATTTTAAGTCCTTTGAGTATAAATTGAGGAGTGGGATAACTGGGTCAAAAGGTGGGTCCATTCCAAGTTTTCTGAGGATTCTCCACACTGCTTTCCAGAATGGCTGAACCAATTTGCAATTCCACCAGCAATGTTAAAAGTGTGCCTTTTTCCCCACAGTCACACCAACATCTATTATTGTTTGTGCTCTTGATAATAGCCATTCTGATTGGAATAAGATAAAATCTTAGAGTTGTTTTAATTTGCATTTCTCTAATTACTAGAGATGTCGAGTACTTTTTCATATATTTATTAATCACCTGTATATCTTCTTCTGTAAAGTTTCTGTCCAGATCCTTGACCCATTTCTGAAGTGCATGTGGAAAAGATTTTCTCCCACTCTGTAGGCTCTTTTCACATTATTGGTTGTATCCTTTGCTGAGAAAAAGCTTTTTAGTTTGAATTCATCCCACTTATTGATTCTTGCTTTGATTTCATGTGCTTTGGGAGTCTTGTTAAGGAAATCTGATCCTAAGCCAACGTGATGAAGATTCAGGCCTACTTTGTCTTCAATTTGGTGCAGGGTCTCTGGTCTAATTCCTAAGTCCTTGATCCATTTTGAGTTGGGTAGAGGGAAATGAGAGGGAGGCAGGGTATGGAAAATGGTGGAATGAGACAGACATCATTACCCTATGTACATGTATGATTACATGAATGGTATGAATCTACATTGTGCACAACCATAGAAAAGAAAAGATGCATCCCATTTGTGCACAATGATTCAAAATGCAGTCTGTAAAAATAAAAATTATTTTAAAAATTAAAAAAATATATTATATAAAGGAAATTATTAATCCTTTTGTTCTGCTGTACAGAACACCCCTGCGATCTGTCCAAATTGTTGTATATATAAATAGTTTATTCCTTCCCATCATTAAATCATTGTCTGTGGTATCAGTATACCAACACAATATAATGTGGTATTAAACTATTAATTGATAAAAAAAAAGACCACAATCAAGTGGAATTTTTCCTATGGATGAAAGGATATTCAATATACATAAATCAATAAAGGTAATACATCTCAAAAACAAAATAAAAACACAAAAATCCTGTGATTAAAGAATGTAGTTTTCTCAATAGATGCATTTAATAAGTTTAAGATCCCTTCATGATAATAAATTGTAACAAAATACATATGTTAGGAACTTACCTATAACTAACATTATACAGATAGAGAAAAGCTCAAAGTATCATCTCTAAGAAACAGGACAATGACATCCACTTTTATCACTCATATTCAACACAGCATTGAAGTCTTAGCCAGAACAATTAGGCAAAAGAAAGGAATATATAACATCTAAATTGGAAAGAAGGGTATTAAATTCTCTCTGTTTGCAGATGACATGACTGGATGTATAGACCATCCTATAAGTTTCCTGAAAAACTGTTAGAATGAATAAATTTAGTAACATTACCACATACACAATCAATACAAAGTAGCATTTTTATGTAATCACAAACTTGGTCAAAAAGAAACCAAGAAAGAAATCCCATTTATAGTACTTACTAAAATAAAATATCCATGAATAATTTAGGATGGAAGTGAATGATAGCTACATCAAAGATATCAAACACAGATGAAAAACATTGAAGGGCACACACAAGATATGAAAGTATGCTACGTTCATGAATTGGAAAAATTAATATTGTTGAAATGTCCATACTACCCAAAGCAATCTGCAGATTCAATGAAATCTCATTTAAATATCAATGAAATTATTCAGAGAAAGAGAAAAGAAACCCACAAAATTTACATAGAGCCACAAAAGTACCCAAGTAGCCAAACAGTTCTAAAACAGAAGAATAAAGCTGGAGGCATCACGATATTGACTTCAAAATAAAGTATGAAGTTATAGTAAGCAGAATGAAGCTAACCTAAAAACCAACACATGGGTCAGTGTACTTAGACCCCAATGATTTTTGACCAAAGTGTCAACAACATACATTGGAGAAGGACACTGTCTCTGATAATTTGTACTGGAAAAATAGGACATTTATATGCAGAAAAATAGAATATACCTCTCCCTCTCACCATATACAAAAATCAAGAAATAATGAAATTACTGGAAGAAAGGAGGGGAAGCAGTTGTAGACAATGGTATAGGTAGACAAATGGGATGATATAACATTAAGGTTCTTCTTCATGCAAAGGAAAAAGATAACTTGAAGTATATAAAAATATTTGTGATCTGTTATCTGTAAGCAGGTTAATATACAGAATATATAAGGAACTCAAACATTCAATGACAGAACAACAATCTGATTTTTAATGAGCAGATGATATGAATAAACTTCTCCAAAGCAGATTTAGTAATGGGCAAAGACTAAAGATGTAGATAGTAGCGCATTTGCCTAGAATATGTGAGGTCCCGAGTTTGAGCTCCAGCACTGAAAATAAAATAAAATAAGACAGTTAAATGTCCAACAAGAGTATGAAAAATGCTCATCACTGCTCATCAGGGAAATGCAACTTGAAATTTCCATGAGCTATCATCTCACCTCAGAATGGTCAAAAAAATCACAAACTATGGTGAATATTTAGAGAAAGGAGAACGTTGATACATTGTGGGTGAAAATGTGAATTAATAGAGCCCTGATGTAAACTGACGAAGGTTTCTCAAAGCCCTGAAAAGAGAACTTCCTTGAGTTATTACACTTTGGGGATGTACTGAAAGGAAAGGAAATAATTATATCATAAATATATTGGACAGATACCATTGTCCTGTGTACATGCATGAACGCACAGATGGTGTGACTCTACTTTTTGTACAACCAGTGAAACAAGAGCTGTACTCCATTTGTGTTCAATGAATCAATAAGTAAATAAAAAAATATATATTGGAACTTTTATATTTCATTACAGCACTAATCACTATTGTCAATGAATGTTTCCATCAGTAGGTTAATAGATGAAGAAAATGTGGTATACATACACAGTGGAATACTATTCATCCCTAAAGAACACGAAATCCTGTAATTTCCATAAAAATGAATAGAACTGTATGAGGTTGGGTTAATTGAAATAAGCCAGGAACAGAAGAAAAAATACTCTATGTTCTTACTTGCAGAAGCTGGAAAAAATGAAGTTGCAGAAGAAGAGAGAAGAATTGTGGTCATTAGCGCGTAGACAGTATTGGGGGAGGGTGGGTAGAGAGGTTTGATAATAGATAACAAAATACAGTTAAATAGGCAGAAGTCAAGAAGGTTCTAGTGTTCTACAGCACAGAAGGGTAACTGCAGCCCACAACACTTCCTGTGTATTTCAAAAGAATGAGAAGAAAGGAATCCTACGTATTCTAACATAAAAATGACAAATGTTTGAGGAGACAAATACAAATTATCTTGATTTGCAATTTACACATGTATACATATACTGAATCATACTGTATCCCATAAAAATGTTAAAGTATTGTTATTTAAAAATTATTTGAAGATATTTATGTTATGCATTCACTGGCACTTAAAATATTTAACAAGTTTTACAGGTTTAAAATAATCAAACATATTTATTGAATAAGCATCTCTGTGAGCCTACATTGATATTTTTCCTTTTTTATGTTGCTTATTTCAAAATTAGAAGCAATAGTGAATAAAATCACATGGTATAATATGTAATATTTGGGCCTAGCAGATTCAATCTCATATTTAAAAACCTTTAGTTATAAATTCTAACAACTTATTTCCAGCTGTTTAATTCCAATAGAATATATGTTACAGCAACATTTCAACTAGCTAATTCAGGGCTTAGAAGATTCTCTCTATATGCCTCACCTTTCCTAAAACCTGGAGAAATAAGGAACACTGTGTGTCACAAAGCTTTTTATTTCTGCATTATTTTTCTTTAAAGATCAGTGAAAATATATGCCACTCATATGTGCACATACATTCACATGCACAGATAATAAGCTCATAAAACATCACCAAATCAAAGAAGCAAAATGAAGTGACATTTGGGCTGTGAAGTCTTAATTTAGGCACCGTAATGATTAGAGTTTTTAATATCATAATAACTGATAAATAGACTATGTGTCAGACATTTCATTCCTTTTTAATCAAAACTTCTACTCTGCTAAATTAATCACCCCCTTGGGATATAGTAGCATATTTCTAATTCTGTCATAGAACATTAATAATGAAAAATTCCAGGGTGCATTCCTTTATTTATGTTCTTTTTAGTTAATCATCATAAAGTTTTAAAGTGATAATGCAAGAAGGAGGCTGTTACCTCCACGTGGCAAGCAATCCAGATATATGTATAGTCATTCAAATCAGAATTCAAACATTAAAAAAACACTGAAGAATCAGCTAATTTAAATTCTCTCCCAAATCAGAAACCCCTTCAATAATGTCTTTGTTGTATGCTCAGTCAGAGTCATCCTGGACATTTGCATCAGGCACTTCCAAAGCACACAAAAATAAAAGAAAGATCAGAAGCAGGATGTGTGACCTATATAAAACAGGTAAAATGAAGTACTTTGAGGTAGCCAGGTGGACTGATGTCCTCAACACTGCCATTCCTTAAAGCATGTGAAGTAGCAGAAACATTTACCCAAAGATTATGGTTCGTGACCAAGAATGCATGGCTGAGATGAAGGGCAGACATGGCAGACTCCAAGGGAAATAGGATAAGCACTCTGTCGGGAGGCTGTACCTCTCACATTTACCATCTGCATTGAAATCAAGCATCCTCAATTAGGTATATGGGAAATGTCCATATAATATTGAACACAAAATCACAAATCACCAAATATTTAGAGAAAACAATCAGAATGAATGAACAATAAAAATGAACAAACAGGACCAAATTCTCCATGATAGAATCCAACATACCAGGAAAAGGACAAGATAGCATTGGAAGAAAGAGAATTTTAAAAAGATATAATTAAGACAGTCAAAAGGATAACCACAGTGCTGCATCCACAAATCAAAAACAGGATTCTAGCTAGGCACACGGACACAAACCTGTAATCCTAGCAAGCTGGGGACTGAGACAAGAGGATGACATGTTCAAGGTCAGCTTCAGCATCTTAGCAAGACTCAGCAATTTAGTGAGATCCTGTAACAAAATGAACAATAAAAAAAGTTGGGGATGTTGCTCAGTGATAAAGTGCCTCTGGGTTAGATCCCCAGTACCAAAACAAAACAAAAACAAAAAGCTCAAACAAACAGGATTCTATTGTTTAAAAAAGAGCAATTTGAGCTCTTTGAAAACAAATAACTAGTTAAAATGAATATGAATAATTTTTAAAAGCTACAATTCTAATTCATCTTCAATATAACATAAAAGTAGTTACATTAAAGATGTCAATTATAAAAGAAACAATTCTATAAAAGTTATATAAAATTCATTCAAATATAATTGATATGTATGTTATTTTACATATATGTGCATATATATGTATATATACTAGGCATTGTATATTTGGAAGCTAGTTAATCAAGCTATATTATGTAAATCTGCCTTTTCTACTTATGATGTTTTGACTTGAAGTAGAATAGGCAGTCAGTAAGGAAAGATAGAGGTTAATAGATATTAATTAGGAACTGAGAAAATGATCTGTAACCTCTAAGGCTAGACAAAAACTCTTATTGGTTTCTCACCATCTTTGAGTATCCAAGTCCTGTGATATAACTGACACGAAGGAAATAATGGTGCCCTTCACTCTGTAGCAAAACATACTCCGGACCCAGGAGCTGAAGTGGTTAACAGAGAAGATTCGACAGGAGTTGGAGAAATCATAGGCCTGGCTGCTGTTCCAGACAAGTGACAGTGTTCATGACTGCATTATTATTTGATACTCTGCAATGATCTTCTAAACATATGAAGAAAATAGCTCCTGCCTCTCCTCATAAACATATTTATTCTAGTTCATACCAGCCTGGGACCATGCAAGTATATTAGTATATTAATTAGGATAGAAGAGAGAGATGGGGAGAGAGAGAGAGAGAATCTAATACATCCCCTAATAAATTGGCTCATGTGATTATGGAGGCTGAGAAGTCCCATGACGGTCTGTCTACGAATTGAAGACTAGCGGTAATGTGCCTCAGTCCAAGTCTGTAGGCTTGAGAACCTGGGGGCACTCAAAGGCCTGAGAGCCTGAAGTTCTGGTGTCCATGGGCATGAGAAGAGGAGTATATTCTAGCCCCAGGAGAAAGAAACAATTCACCTTTTCCCTGTTTTCCCTCTATCTGGGCACCAAGCAAACTGAAGGGTGCTCACTCACATTGAAAGCAGTCCACCTAGTCCACTCAGATTTAAAATATCCCAATATCCTCTGGAAATACTCTCAGAGACACACCCTGAAATAAATCATTACCTGATCTCGAGGTGTTCCTTGAGTAAGTCAAGTTGACCTCTGAAATTTACCATCACCACAGAAAAGTGAGAAGGCCCACCAATTTGAGAATAAGGAGAGTACAATTGATCTATAAGAATACTGTCACATGGTATTGAGACACTTTGAAGAGAAAGTAGAGTGTATCATTATACTGATACACTTTGAATATTATGTCTTTTTGAAAATTTTTTGTCTCATAAAAATAACTTTAAATGAGCATCACCAATCCTATATTTTTATGTCACTTAAATTTTATATAAATTATATTTTTATTATTGGTATTTCTTGTCACACACAGTTCCAAACTAGCTAATCTCCCCCCAGTCTCATAAATCAATACAAAGAAATTTTATTAAATACATATAACTATTTGGCTCACTTTATTCATTGGAGTGGGCTCTCTTTCTATTAGAATGCTAATTGACATATTTTGAAACCATTATATACATAGTCAGATAATGTCAGTTTCTCTACAGATAGTTTTTGGATATTTTAGTTGTAATCCTTGTACATATTCTATTCATTCTAGTTTTCTGTGTCTTGTATATTATAATTTTTGCAAAATGTTTTTATAAAATCATAAAATAGTATATTTGCATAGTTTTCTAATGTAAAGGTTTAGCTCTTGCAAACTTAACTGAACCTGTGGTCATACTAAATATTCAGCTTTTTTTTTCTCAAGTGAATGCAATGTCATCAATAAGCCTTCATAAAAATGCCTTGTATTAATATATCATCTATTGTCTCATTTCCTGAGACTTATCTCTTCCCCTTTTTGAATTTGTTTCCATCTGAAGACAACTTCCCATCCTGTCAATTGTCTCCTTGTTTTTTAATCTATGTAATTATTTTTGGCCTGGAGACAAAAATAATTTAATAGTGTAAGATTCATCTGTTTGTTTATCACGAGCAATAGCAACAAATTGCAATCCTAATCAACTGATTTTATTATGGAGTCACAGATGTTGCATCTAAACGTGAGAGTTAGTAGTGTTCTAAAACTTTAAGCAGACTATTTAATCAGCAAAGATATTGTAACTGAAGACCTTTGTCAGTTGTACAATTCTGAAATAGTTAAGAAGTACATTTTGTAAGGACTACTTTGTTTTAAAAAATAAGCAGTTGTTTCAGTTGTTTGTAGCCTAACAATTGAAAATAGAAAATTTGATGTTGTAGAGTGTAGGTTCCTGGCACTGATGCCAGTACTTGTCAATTGTATAATCCAGGGCAGTTTTCAGAACTCTCTAATTTTTTACTTTTCTTATCTGAAGAAGATTCTGGCAATATTATAAGTGGTTTAACAAACATATTAAATGAGAAAATACTGCTTATAGACATAACCTAATATCTTGGTACAATAAGCTATGGTCAACAGAATATCTGCATGATTCTGTATTTTCTCTTAGCTTTATCCTTCTTCCTCAAATAGTGTACTCCCAATAACTGTGAATAGGTTAAATTACTGTGACAGATGTCTCATAATATGTCTAGAGCAGTTAAACACAGTGTGTTATTTAATCTGTCCACTTGCCTTAATTGATTTGAACTCTCCTCTCCCGGCACTTAAACATTTACAATCAAAATGATAAATGTCTTAGGTGTAACATGAAACAAACTTTAAAATAAGATATATCAGTGTCCTGATATCCAATTTTTCCATACAGTGATCCTTCAGTATCCACAGAAGATTGTTCCAGAACCATCACAAATAACGAAATCTGCAAATGCTCAAGTCCCTTATATAAAATGACATAGTATTCCCATGTAAGTTATATACTCACATCCTCCTATATATCTTGATTAGTTGTAATACGTAATACAATGTAAATATTATTCAAATAGTCGTAGGACTGTATTTTTTTAATGAATATATACAAGAAAAACACCTGTGCATGTTTAGTACAGAAGGAAAGCATTTTCCAATACTTTTAATCCACAGTTGGCTGAATCCATGGATGAGTACCTCTGGTTGTGGAGGTACCATTGCCAGTCAAAGGTATTATCTTTTCTTTTGCCCACTCAGGAGAGATGAAGCTGAAGGTGGCTTCTCTGTGTGTAACTAAACTTGACTGATTTCACTGCTTTGAATATTAACTGTGGTTACTGTTAAAAGTACACATCAGGTAGGTTGTGTTTAGCTTCTATTAAAAGAACATCTGGCTGATGGTGGCTTACTTATACCACTTCAGAATCTGGAGGTGGTTGGCCTAGTACAGTATTTCAAAAGCAGCAGTGTGGCAAGTTGGCATTTCGAGCTTCTCTGGTCTTTCATTCAGAGACTCAATATGTCTCCAGTCACTTTTAACAAGATATTTTTGAAGGACATAAAGGAATCCTAAGCAGTTAAGAAGTACTCAAGGGTTTTAAGAGGTTTTCTGGTTTTTGTTTTATTTATTTTTTCTTCTTTTTTTTAATTTTTTTTTTTAATTTTAGTTCATTGCACTGATGGGATAAAAAACCTTTCCAAGAAATCTCAAGCACATTGATCACAGAAACAATTTGGACTTCAAGGTTTTATCATTTCAAACAGAGCATATATCAATCTCAATATATTGAGCATATATCAATCTCAGAAGTCTCATTCCTGGATCAAGTTGCAGCCTTTCAATTGAGATTCTTCCCTTTGTTCCTTTCTGTTAGGAAAAGAGCTGTTGCCCTGTTGTCATCCATGTTTGAATAGAAACACTGTTTACATAACCATTGACTTATTTAGTCCAGTGATCTATTCAAAGAAGCAAAATTGCTGGTTTAATAGCTTTATCTTGTAAAAAATAGTGAGAATTTATAATGTTATAAATTGAAAAGTTTAAAATTAAAAGTTAAATCTATATACATTCCATAATGAGATACACTAAACATCAAAATTAGAATGTTAGCATAGCTTATTTTTTCTAAGGAGAAGAAACCACAAGAAGCCTCTAAATATTCATGAAATTTCAAATATTTATTATCTACATCTTTCATTTGTTAATAAGTATTTATGAATACATTTTCAAAATTAATAAGAAGCATTAGGTTTTCCTAATAAGAGTCACCAGAAGAATACGTTTTATTGTCCCTTCTGTGGTAACTTATTATGCATATTTTGTTAATTTAAAAGGAAGAGAAAAAAAAAACAGAATGGAATTTTATATTATTTTCAGACGATATAATTTTATAGCCATAAAATAAAATTATTAAATGGAAAACTACTGAAACTATTAAGATATATTTTCATTGAATAACTACGTAAAGATAATATGTAAATATTGAAATAGTTCCTGGTGAAAGAAAAATTATTTTTAAAATGCAACAACTAAAAACCCCTAGAAAATAACTTCATAAGGTATGAACAAGAATTCTTTTTAGCAAATAATAAAACCTGAGTGATAAAGAAATATTTAAAGTAACAGCAATAGAGGCAGTAAGTAGACTGTTGCCAAATTTGAAGAATCAATATTGCAAAGATGTTATTTCTTATTAAAAGAATAAAATTTCCAACAAAGTTTTCATAACCATGCATTTTGATTTAATTTCAAACCTCAAAAAGGATGCAAGGGTAGGACATAGAACTTTTAAAAACCTTTTTTTGCAAATCTGAACTTTGTTAGACTGTCTGCTTTATTCTCTTTCTCCCTGCAGGTGTTTGCTTCTATCCATCATTAATCGTTTGAGAGGAATTTGCAGACATAATGCCATTTATCTTAAACACATCAGCGTGTGTTTCCTAAGGACAATAACATTTTTATGTCACCACAGTATAATTCTTAGAATCAGGAAGTGCAGCGTTGCATGTACTTTACTAGGTTACTCTACATTTCCTCTAATGAATAGCATTTCCTTAGTCTGGGTCCTTCAAGATCTTGACCTTTAAGAGTAGAAGGTGAACATTTTTGCAGGGTTTTCCTAATTATTTTCTCCATTAGATTCACAATATGCATTTTTGGTATAAGTTCCACACGAGTAATGTTGTGAACTTACCAATGTATAAGGAGAAATAAAATATCACTTTGTCCGATTATGAGTAATATTGATTCTGCTCACAGGTTTATGATGGAAACTGTTAGGTTTATCCAGCCTACAAGTATGATTTTCCTTCTTTGAAATTAGTGAGTAATTGGTAGGGAAATACTGTGACACTATATGGCCATCCTCTTCCTCATCTAACTTTCACTTATTATGTTTAGCTGACGTTGTTGGTTCTTGAATGAATCAATTATAACTCTTGGTATCCAAATGGTGATTAATTAGATATATCCTCTCTTCTACATTTACAGGTTGATTAGTTGGAAATCTACTATAAAGATATACTTTTAATCTTTTTCTACCATTAATTGGCTAAGAGCATATTTGTATTATTATGGACTATTGGATTCTTATTTTATTCTATGTATTATAATATATAACTATTAATATTTATTCTAATGTCCAAATTGATTATCAAGAAGAGTCTCAACAAGCTGGTCCCATGTCCTTTTGACATATTTTTGCCAGATCTTCTGTACGTTCTATTTTATTTCCCAGCCCAATAATCCTTTCTCCATAGAGGCATAGTTTTAGTAGCAGGTATATTTAAATATCAGTATCTGGACACTGGGAGTACTCATAGTTACTAAAATGTTTCTGTTTTTCTGCCCTTTTAGAGGGAGAAAATTTCAGGAAGTACTTGTGTGCATGTGTTTATATACATATTCTATTATAGTTTATGCTGATACATCCCATTCCCACCTAGTACTATATTTCATTTCAGCCAACCCCTTTTGTATTTGTAATCACTTTCTTCAAAACATAGAAGTATGACTCATATTTTCTTTAATTTATTTACTTATTTCCCATTATTAGAATGTGCTTAATGTGAACTAATGAGCACATGTTATAAAATTCCTAGTTTGAAGATTATGTTGGTTAGTAGTTTTTTTTCTTTTTATGTATTTAATTTTCTTTATTGAATGTGGTCATGTTACTCATTTGAAGTGACTTTGGTTTTCTTTTTTTCTTTTTTCTATTTTAGATTTCCCAATTTCTTGAATTCCACTATTGCCTTTATATCACAGAATATGCTCCCATCTCCCCTGAATTAATGCAATCATTCCTGACTGTTCTTCATCCTGACAGATGATCTTCTTCAATATCCCTGACCATGTCACTCTGCCTGGCTCTGAACTTCCCAATGACTTTCTCCTCCAGAACCAAGCAAAAAGCTTGAAATCACATACAAACCTTTACAAGAGGGACTGCCTCTTCCTACTAACACTCTGGCTTCCTATTTCAACCTCTAACTCAGTTTGTATATGCTCGCTTATATCAAGGGTATTTCTCCAATATTTGAGTCACTTTCCTGCCTATTTTCTTTGTATTACTCTGTGTTTGAAATGCCCTTATTTTACATAGTGATGGACTTGTCCCTTGCTTCCTGCAGGAACTTTCAAAGGGCTTCTCAGTGAGGAGATCTTTGGTCAACATATTTGTAATAGAAATAGAAATCTGTACTTCATTCTTTCAATCTTCTTGTCTGTTTTATTCCTTTGTGTGACACTGAAAACACTACATACTTTGTTCATTCAACTCATTGTTGTAATTAGAATATAAAGTTTGTAAAAGCAGAAGTGTTTGTTATTTTGCTTGTGAGTATACTCAGTGCTGAGGTGTGTGGCACAGACTAGTTTTTACTAAATAAATGCTTAATGAGCCGGGAGTGCTGGTACATGCCTATAATCCCAACAATTCTGGAGGCTGAGATAGGAAGATCCTAAATTCAAGACCAGCCTCAGCAACTTAGTGAGGCCCTATGCAACTTAGTGAGATTCTGCCTCAAAATAAATTAATAATAATCATAACAACAACAACAACAAAAGAGTTGGGGATGTAGCTCAGTGGTAAAATATCTCTAGATTCAATTGCCAGGTTTTTTTTTTAATTGCTTAGTGAATGAAGGAATAGCTTATTTCATCATAGGCTCCTCTAACACATTGGAAAAAAGTGAAGAGCTTTCAACATGCTTGTTCTCCAAGTATTTTCCTGGATGACTTGTTTTCTATGGAGTGTGCATCTGGTGTGGGGTGTGTGTGTGTGTGTGTGTGTGTGTGTTTAAGGATATGTTGTGTTAATATGGCATCCTATTTACTTCATTGGAAATTTATTTGTGATTAAAAACAAAGTTAGCCTTGCTAGTTCTTCATTTTCTCAAATCCCCTGAAGAATCTTCTTTCTCACTTTCTCTGATAAACTGCAAGTTTTGGTTATACTATGAACTTTCTATCCTCTGCAGTTGAATGATATTTTAGAGGAAATAACACAGCAGTGATTGCAAAGGAGGGTTTGTATTCTTTTTGCACTGGGTGGGCAAGGATTTTTCATTTCATACATCATTACAGCTTTCTCCAATGATTGGGCACCAATTTCATCTCGCTCCATCACAGCAAGCTACCTGCTCACAAACTCAGCATCAAGGCCAAGTTGTAACAATCTCCACAACACACTCTCTGTGAAACCTTGTAATTTCCATCGTTCATGCTAAAAACGTTATGCTATGCATCTCAGTGCAATCCCACCATACTAGCACGTAGCAATAGGCTAATGGACCGTATCAAAACTGTTTCAAAAATGTCAAGCATAATAAAAAGGGGAAAAACAACAAAAATACTTAAGTTTTCAAGTGGATATATATACATATATATGTATATATAAAAATGTCAGTAAGTAAATTTTGTAAACATGTAAGTCTAAAGAAAGAATCACTAAGTGTATATATATATATGTCACTGAGTATATATGTGTGTGTGTGTGTATGTGTGTGTTTCTTTGTTTATACTTATATGCTCACAAATTTTACTTATTTCAAGTAGTCTTATTGTTTGAGTGTTATTCAACAGACTTAAGTCAACACTACGAAACATCATCAAAATGCACTGACACAATTGGATATTCATTCTCAAGTTTGCCGGTTTCAATTGGATCAAGTTTTCCTTTAATGCCAATCACTTTATTTGGGAAGAACACAAAATAATTATCCTTTGTTCTTGTATTTTGTTTTTCTGGTTTTATTTTTGAGCATCTATTATGTACATGATACCAGGGACAAAACAGTGAACATGGCAGAAATGGTTTCCATTCTCATCAGGCATACAACCCAGTGTAGAAGACAAAAATTAATACATCAGTCCCTAAAGTATGTACTTATAACCTGAGGTAGGGTTTAGGAATCTGTGTAATGTTGCAAACAAAATTTCTAGGTATTTGAGATATCTTCTCGAAGAAAATGAATTGACCCAAAACTAAACAATTGTTGAGGGGAGTGATTATTGAGAATATATTCCAGGACTTGGGTATTTTTAATGTGCAAAATAATGCAAAAATGGAGATAATCATTAAGAGCTTTCTCAAAGGAAAAATTACATTGAAATCACATATCAGAAGAGAATAGGATATGGGAAATCATGTGGCTTGTATATTATGTTGGAATTGGGGAGTCAACGTGAAAACCATGATTTCATTGAGAATTTTTTTAAATGGAAATGAGTGAATCAGATATTTTAACAAGTAGCTTCCAGATAAAGTGAAGAGAAAGAATTTGTAAAGGCAAATATAGAGAGAGGTCAGCAAAAGTATGAGGTAGTTTTAATAATAAAGAGAGGAGAGGATGTGTTTTGATGTCAGAAGAAATGGATATGTGAATGCAGATTAAAGAGATATTTAGAAGGAAAAAAAGATTTAGTAGTTCACTGGATACAAAATGTGAAGGAAATGGATGTGTTGAGCATGATAACTTGATTAATTAAATGTATACTCAATAAATATTTGTTGAGTGCCTATTAAGTCTAAGTGCCACTTAGGGATAACACTACAGCAATTGGGAATAAATGGAAATTTCTCCCTTCATAGAATTTATAATCAAGTTGGGGAATACAGACAATAAACTAATTAAGAAGTAAAATACAGTAAAATCACATCCATAGACACAAACGCAGATTGAAAATATTTGGAAAAAATTCTCTCTATACTGAACATGTACAGACTATTTTTGTTATTTTTTAAATAGTACAGTATAACAACTGCTATTTTTATACTGTTTAAATTATGTTAGATATGATAAATATTCTAGAGATATTTATACAAGAAAATGTGTATAGGGTTTATACAATGGTATAAAATTTTACATAAGTGACTTGAGCATCACAGATTTTGAAAATCCTATATTCTCAAATCTCAGATCTTGGACTGGCTACTGATTTGATTTCAGTATTCTAGGACCAGTGCCTTGTGGGTATTGAGACAATTGTAGTTCATTATATGTTCCATTTTCTTATTATTGCCCAGTGTCAAATATTTCAGCATGATAGAGCAATTTCTATCCATTGATGCAGTTTTACTACAGAAAATTGCAGAAATCTTAGATTTTATATGGAAAACTGAATAATCTTTTTACTTTAACTTATGAATAAATGCATCATCTATATATTTGTATATATATAAATACATATGAACTTTTAGAATTTATCTCTTAATTTTTCATGTAATTCAGTTTTTGGTAAATTTTAGATGTTTAAGCTATATAGAAAATATGAGTGGATAACCTTATAGTAGCAATCACTTTGCTTTATCTACCAATATTATTAAAAAGTCAGACAGAAAGCAGATATTGCTTTTGAGCCAAATGTTTTAGGTAAATAGATTAACTAAAAATGCCAAAGATTTGAAATATGCTGAAAGATACTTAGTCTGCCTTGCTGAAGGGAAAACTAACAAATGACTAGGCCTTTTATGTCTGTATAGAGCAGCATTTCCTGTAAAGCAAATAATACATTACTGATAAAGTCATTGCCAAAATGGTACTAGAGCATTTAGAGCATTGCCATTTTGCCAATTTTTCTTCCTAACTAATGAAATCTTATTTTCTACAAGAACACATTTGTAAAGCACATCAAGTAGGTTTTAAGATATTTCTTGCTGAATAAAATTTCTCTTTGGACTTCAGCATGTATCTACTTGATACATCATTTGTTTAGACATAAAAAAAATACCCCAGGACTAAGACTAACAAGAAGATGAAAACATATGTATCAATAATAGTGTGAAGATAATGCAGAGCTATCTTTCTGTCAATCTGGCATTTTTATAGACCTTACATGCAATAACCTGTCTCATTATGCTTTATCATAAGTAAAAGTAATGGAAATTAATACTAAAACATACTCCTTTCCTGATCCTAAGAGGTCCATTAACTTGCAAGCATTCAAGGAGATAGAGGATTTCTGACAAATTAAGGAACCTGGGGAAGCCAGGGTATGTCTTGCATTTTGGAAATAAAAATGTGTTCATGTCATTTATAGGAACAAAATTTTGAGGTTTTTTTCTTATTTGGTACAGAAACCTTCTTCCTCTATGTACATCTTTCATGCCTACCTTTCATGTTGTGGTTTAGCTCAGTTATTTAATATTTGTTAGAAACATTAAATGAAAATAAAGACATTTTAAAATGACAGAACATACCTTTTTTTTCTAAAATGTATACTTCACTTAATTTCAAGTTTAAACAGTGAAAAATTCAATACTCTAAATAAACAATTTAGAACATTTATTAAAAAACATCACACAAATACAAAAGCAAACTTTAATTCTTATTTATATGGATATTTAATACATTTTAATCCTTACCTTTAGGGTTCAGTGAGAAATCTAACTAAATGGACATTATTATTATCATTATATTATTTTACAGGGCTGGAATCAAATCCAGCCTTGAGTACTTGCTTTACCATTGAGTTTTATCCCCAGACCAGATGTAATGAACCTTGAAATTTAAAATATTTTTCATGCATTATTCAGCTGTATTCTGGTTACAGTTCATATAAATTTCTACAAATACTTTCAGACAAGTTTTAATATAGGAAATTAATGAATTATGCCACTATTTCAAAAACAGGATACTTTGAAAATTAAATATTTATAGTTGTTATGAACTTTTTGATTTGAAAATTCCTGCCTTTCAACTTAATGATTTTTTTTTTCAAAATTTACTTGCTCATTTGCTATCAACTTTGCTCTTTCTTTTGTCGTACCTGGTTTATCTTTAGAACCTCTATGCTTACAAATCTTGGGTCTCTTATTTTGACAATATGCTCAACATTCCCCAAACTTCCCTATTTTTTGATCTTCAGAGTTCTCTATTGAATTACTCATTTGCATTTAAAATTGTAAAAATATCTCTCTAGTTCTCTCAACTTAATTTTTGTATAGTAGCCCAAATTGATTTATCAAAGCAATCTTTCACATATTCTCCAAAGTTACTAATTAGGTTGTTTTCAAAATGCCTTTATTGTCCTAGAATTATCTCTTTGTTCTGGTATAATTTGCTTATTTTTGGTGTGATGCTTCACTCCTATGATTTTTTTCCTTAAACGTATGATGCCTTCTAGTTTCCTGATTTTATTAATATTTATGTATAAAGAATTAGTTTGATCACTGTAAGTCTCTGGCATGGGATTGACTTGTCATATGCAAGCATTCTTTTAAACTAATTGTGAGCTTGAAGTATGTCAGCATATCTACTGGCACTTTTCATTTTAGAATTAGTGGTCAAAATGTTGGCAAACAACTGAACTACTTATCATATGTGACAGAAAACTGAAGGCTTTCATCTGGTGTGCCAAGGCTGATGCCCAGGCTTTAGCTATTTAGCAGCAGATTGTGTGTGTTCTTTGTAGATTCAGTGGATTTGCTCTCAGTTTCAGATATAATGGGGCATACCTCCACTTTATATGAGGAGTATGGGTAGGACTGAAAGACCACTGATTATCATTGAATTAGAAACCTAGAATATTTCTCTAAATTCCATTCCTGCTTTTTGTAGATTTTGACTGAATTTGGAATCCCCACAGAGTCCCATCTGGTAGAAAACTCCAAATTTCATTACCACATTGCCTTGTACCTGTTTTTGTCTGTGTTCTCTGCTCTAGTCCATTAATCATTTGTATGTCGTGTACTCTCTGTGCTCCAAAATTTTGTCAAAAGTTTTAATGGGTAAACTTCTTGTTTTTTTGTGTCTTGGACTGCTTTCTGGCTTTGATATATTTATTTAAGTTTAAATGGGATTGGAAAGGTATGGGGATAGAAATGTGTACTACATCCACAATTATATTCTAGAAACAATTGCTTAAATTTTTTTGTTTTATTCCACTTTTTTCATAATTTAATGCTTGGATTTTTAAGTTTCATTCTTTCTTGTCTTGCGATAAAATAATAATCTCATAAAAAGAATTAAAGCAAGCTTCTTTATCATGGACAGTACGGTTTAGTATAAAACAGGGCAGTTAAGTAGAACTGGCCAAATTCCTACCCCGGTGCTAACACTTCTAGAAGTGTTACCTCGAGCTCTTGAGTTAGCATTTTTTTACATGTTACTTCAATTTTAAAATAGAAGTAAAATTGTATCTTTCTCATTGTTTTTTGGGAAGTTTGAATGAGTTAATAGATGTAAAGCACTTAGAGTAGTTCTGAGTAAAAAGTAACCATGAAAAAATGTTAAGTTATGATTAATAATCTTTCAAATCAGAGCTTCCTTTTCCCATCTAAGGCATAACTTTGCTTTTACTTCACCAGTCTTATTTCTCACTTATTCTATACTTTTTAAACTTGGCTTATAATTAAAATCAGTGGAATATGAAATATAAAACCTGAATATCAAACAGTCTTTATTGTTTTTATTTTTTTTAAATCATTCAATCAATATTCTTATAAAGGTCATTTTTATAGACCAGCTAAACAACATTATTTAACAAATCAATCAAGTTTCTACTAATTCCAAAATCCTCTTAGACATTATCATTTTATTTTAGGAGAATTAGAATATATTTCAAGACAGTTCAGCTCTTTCAGTCAAACATTTAGAGATCTGCTTTGCAATTATAGAATATGTATGAAGAAGATAACACCCAAATAAAATGTAAAAGAAAGAGGTTGCAGATTATATATTAATAATGAGGAATAGTGAAATGAAAATTGTCCCCAATAGTTTTCTTGGCATTTACTTTTTGATTTTGACTTGACAAAATATATCTTCAACTTTTGAAAGAGCAATTCATTTTGACAATTTTCTTGACACTTAGGTACAATAAAGATACAGTTTATCATCTCAAGTGTGTATTGGTGGCTGCTTCTTTTTTAATTGTGTTTCATACAAAGAATATATGTGTTAAAAGAAATTCATTTCAGAATACCTGATGATAGGAGCAGAAGACAAGCATGCAACCACAATATATGATATATTTTTATATACAAATTGTGTGCATTGAAAGGAAGATTATTTTTCACCAGTTATTCAAGGAAATGAAAGTGCTATTACAAACTATGCAATAAATTTCAACAATAAATCTTTAAATAGTTGATGTTTGTCATAAAGGGAAAAGTCTTCTATAAAGTCAATAAAAAAAAGAATCTTCTTTGGTAATTAATTTGTATCAAATTTCTGTTAAAAATAATCATGGCTTTCAAAATTCTAAGCTCAGTAGACATGAAATGGTAAGAGGCTCGTACTGATTTTATACTACTATCTAAAAGAATGGATGGAAAAATAGAGAACCATGCATATTTCTTGGGAGATAAAATACCATAGCAAATATATATATATTACATATTACAGAGGAAGGACACTCAGTCTAAGTAAAAGGAAGGAAAGAGGTTTACCTTTTCTGAACATATTCTATTCTCAGCACTCAAAGATTTAAGTAACATAGGATAAATTCTAAAAGTAAACACATTCCGTGAAGGACCTTTCAAATTAAAAAGGACAATGAAAAAATTATCTAATAGGAATAATTCTTTATGAGCTCCAAATTACCTTGTTATACTTAATTTTACACATGATAAGAATCCTTCCATGTCATAGAATGAATACTAAGGAATGATACAAGTGGTTTGTTTCAAATTTCTTTGTAATATCAACCCTATTCTAATAGTACAATTGGGTTCATCAAATATAATCTATTAAAATCATACAACTATTTTAAAGTTGCAAATTTTTAAATTTGTTTTTACCTTTTCTCTTTTCTGTAAAATAATTAGCACAGAAGCTGCTCAAGTATAATTTCTTAAACTATACTATAACATACCTAAAAAAGAATAAAGTCGGCATATTTTAAAAATGATTATTTCAAAGAAAATACAATAATCGGAATTATGTGGAATCAGCATTCAAAGAACTGGCTTTCTTACATGTCAGAAGATTTATAAAATAATTTATTTTCTGTACAATCTAAACAGTACAGGTAATAAATGCTCTTTAAACAGGTAATCTTGACAAATAATATTGTTTTACTTGAGAAGGGAACACATATCAGGAAATCAGCATTCATTTAAACTAATTGCTCTGGAGTTAAATTTGAAGATTATTGGCACACTATTGACTCAAAATAATGACTCTCTGAATCCATAGACAAGGCCCGAATCTGGGAAATTAGAGTTGACTAAAGAACTTCAAGAAGCTATATGAAGATTTTAATGTGATTTTGTGCATAATGAATACAAGGCAAAGCAAGTTATTCCAGCCATTCTAATGAATAGAGAGATTTTGTTAGGGTTTATATGAGCTGGTGGCTAGGAAGACAAGAGCAAGTCATGGCTGTGCTAATTTCAGTTCTTTTTTGAGTCTACTACTCTTAGCAGAGGCATCTCTAAGAATTGTGCTTGGATTGCAGCAAAGGGAAATGGTACCAAACCACTAAAGTCAAATTTCAATAGTCTGTGTTTTTTATGATCACTACAACATTTACAGTGTTTGCATGCCAATACATTCACGAGTGCACTTAGTCATTTATGTATATTATGATAATTCACATGTGTCTTAAAATATATTAATTTGTACCCTATGCCTCTTACATCTCAGGCAGCAGATTAAACAAACAAAAACATCAATAAAACCAAATCTGGCAGAGTGTTGTTATTTTTTAATCAATTTGCTAACTGCATCTAGATATGCTCTATTATTTTTTATTCCAAGTAGGTAAAAAGTCCAGAAACCATATTTATATATATGTGCATATGTATTTTTATTTCATATTAAATAATTATATAAAATATTTTATATTTTTGGATATATATAATATATTATATATAATATATAATATATATATTTATATATTATAAAATATAATATATATTTTTGGATATATATATATATATATACTATATATATATATATTGGACCTATATATATAGGTCCAATAATGGTTAAGTCTTTTTATGATAAAAACTGCCAATTTATTTTTTGCCTGAATGTTTCAAGAAAATAAAATAATTAGTAAATTTCAGCTAGAAATATCATTTTATCCCTCTTTTTCTCATATTATTATGATATTTTTGCCTAATTTTATGTGATTGTTTAACATTTAAGACCATTAGCTATGTATAAATATGCCTTGTTCTTAATCACAAATAATTTTGGGAAAAAAAAGAGCAGGAGAAAATGTGAAAGAGGATTTATTATTTTTAACCAGAAAAAAATTGATATCTACAGAGTAAATACATAGCTAGTTTTTTGCTAAGTACTTTGTGAATTACTATTTAATTCAAGCCATAAAATGATTTCCAAGTATTGTAAAGTTAAAGCGACTTCCTATTTGAGTCAGTATTCTCTCAATACAGAGTCTAATATCTCCCTTCAATATTAATGAAACAAGAACATATGAAAAAGTACACAGATATATAAGACCAAGTTTACATAGGCATGTGTCTCAGACATGTACCTCTTTTCTTAGGTCAATGCTTAGCACTGCTCATAAATCCATGCTGTAGACTCTAAGTGGTAGGATAGTGCCTAGGAGCAAGATGCTTGACATTTTCTATCTCTAACACAATGATTCTTTCACAAATTAATTTTAATATCTATGGATAGTTCATCATGAATTGAAAAGTTTTGCATGAATACACATAATTAGATTTATATGCAAATCTTGGGGTTCTTCTGGAATACTAAAAGGTATATTTTGAGATAACAGAAAATAGTAGAATAAGCAAAAAAAATTCTCCCAAAATTTTAGTTATTATTTAATTTGGAAATGTACTGAATTTTTTTCTTCTTGTTCCTCTATTATTACCATGAATATTGTGGATTAGTATTTATTGTTAAAAAACTTAATCTGAAAGATATTAAGTGGAAAAAAATAGGAAAACTAGAAATGTAAATTTTAAGGTTATTTCAAAATGTTTAGATCATTTTTCCTTCTGGGCAAGGCTTCAAGGGTAAACACACACACACACACACACACACACACACACACACTCCTAGACAATTATTTGTTTAAGTAAGATTTCCCTCCGTTTCTTTCCAAACATTTCCTTCACTACTGGAGAAAAAGCTTAGAAGTAAAGCTTAAGAGGATTTGTGGAAACTCATGACCTCCTCATCCTTATGACTGTCCATCATTTTATGAACTGGGTATGACTGAAAATTAAGAATAAATTCTTTGAGTCACCTTCCCTATCCCTGTGCTGGTGTTTCTGCTTTATGGTCACAAAATCATCTTGGACTATAATAGATCCTAGAAAGACAATATTTTCTGCAGCACTGGATAATCTTAAGCCTCTGCAGTACCTTTATATATCTTTTTGTGTATACTGCAGAAACAAGAAAGAGCAGGAGAAGCTGCATATCTTTGAAGCCTTTGTGTTCTGTGTTATGAGGGGCAACTATGAGCAGCTAAGAAAAGAACTTCAAGGGCACTAGGGCTTTCCTTTATTTATTAAATAATGCTCCTCTTCTTGTATTCTTGAAAATTCCTTTATGTGAAAACAAAAATCAAGACCCTCACATACATATCAATGCAGGACTTTATAAATAAATCCAGTAACACAGTAAGGAGGGTAAAAAAAAAAGAAAATCTAGTACATAATAATTTGTTGAAAGAAAATAAAATGAAAAAAATATGCTTTGCCTTATCTTCACTCTTGGGAAAGCAAAGATAAATTAATCACAAATACCAATCAATAGAATGTCCATGAATAGTACTGTTAAATCTTCTATAAATGACTAACTGGAGGATTTGAAATGCAACTAATTGCCTATTGTTGATATTTCCTCAGAGGAGTAATAGATACCTGATCATCTGAGATTATATCTGCTTCATGCATACAAACTGCAGGAAGCAATGAATGAGCCAAGGAGGTTCATTACTCAAGTCCAAAACAAATAGGAGCAGCAGCAGGAAAGGGGGCAGGAAATTAACTAGTTCACTCTTAAATTGTGATTTAAAAAGGATACCTAAAATTATTACCTACATTAATAATAATTTGCTGTAGAAATAGGAAAGAGAAACTCCTAAGATAAGGTAAAAAGCTAAATATTAATTTATTTTTATGGTCTGTTGAAATGTTTGATATCTCTTAGGTATATCATCTATATCACTTCCCACCTGAAATACTTTTTCTTTATCCATTCTTTTAATCCTGTTGTCTCCTTTTATAAATGTACATTCTACCTTTACCTGATGAAACTCAGACAAAAGTTAATGATATAAAATTATTTTTCTAGGTTCACTTTTAATTTGTATCATAAAACTGAACTATGTTTCTGAATTCATTATTAAACAACATTTATCTTTTCCATATGAAACATGCTATAAACCTAAATAATTCTTACTTTGCTTCTTTTATAAAATACAAATTTATTTGGACCCTAACTTCAAGGTAATTTCCTTATGTGCCATGAATATACAAATATGGATTATGCTTTTAAGGTACTCCCAGTTTAGTAGAATAGAGTGATTCATAAAACTTATAAAAAGTTTAGATTTTGATGCATGGGTCTCATGATTCAGATATATATAATGATTATTAATGATTATTCTTAGTAATTACTATAAAAAATAGTGTAGATTAGAATGTTGGATAAAAACCACTTGTGTATACTGCAGAAGTCTAGACCAAAAAACCATACCTTTTAATGAATTTGCATAAGTTCAAAGAACACCAGATTTTTAAAGAGATGCATATTCAAGTCAAAATCTGAGAGCATAGTGACAATGTTTTTGAATTTTTTCATCTTGAAGAAAAGAAAATTGATAACCATGGTAGGTGATTGACTTATTCACAAAATGATGACTATGTCACAACTACCAATTCAGAATCACAGGCTCTAGACCAGTGTTCTAGACATTCTGGATATCTAATCCTTGTTAACCCCAAACTATATTTTCTACGTGAGGAAATAAAACAAATAGGTCGAAAGTGAGGAAAATTAAAGAACAATTTATTGCTTTATTTCAAAACATTTTATAAAACAATATTTCTTAAAATAGGGATTACTATAAGCTGATATAGTTTGTGAATTAACAGAAAAATAAAATTAATAGATTTTAATTTCCTATTTTATACATGATAAAATAAAGATGAGCCGGGCGTGGTGGTGCATGCCTGTAATCCCAGCAGCTTGGGAGGCTGAGGCAGGAGGATCAGAAGTTCAAAGCCAGCCTCAGCAAAATAATGAGGACGTAACCAACTCAGTGAGACCCTGTCTCTAAATAAAATACAAAAATGGGCTGGGATGTGACTCAGTGGTCAAGCACCCCTGAGTTCAATCCCTGGTACCAAAAACAAACAAACAAACAAATTAAATAAATAAATAAATAAATAAATAAGAGATAAATTATATAATATTAGAGAATAGTCAAAAAAAAGTTATGAAATGTGTTCTAAAACCCATGAATTAAGTTAGCTGAGATAGAAAAGATGTATTAGCTTGCATTCTATCAGATCATAATGGATTAAAATTTAAAATCAACAATATAATAAAGAATAGAAACCACTCCAACAGCTGGAAATTAAATTATACACTTTTGAATGATGAATGGGTAGGTAACAGAAGAAACCAGGAGAGAAATTTAAAAATTCTTAGAAGTAGATGAGAATAGTGATACAGGATATCAAAATCTCTGGAAGTATGAAGGCAGGTGTCAGAGGGAGTTTATAGCACTGCACTCATAAATTAAAAGAAGATATCAAATAATTTAACATTACATCTCAAAGCCCTAGAAAAAGAAAAATGAAACAACACCAAAATCAGTTGAAGACTGACTAAAATCAGAGCTGAAATCAATGATATTGAGAATAAAATTAAAATAACACAAATGATCAATGAAAAAAAGGGTTTTTTTTTTGAAAGTATAAAAAAATTGGTAAGCTCCTAGCTACTAGCCTAAAGAAAAGGGGGGAAAACTCAAATTAACAAAATTTGAGATGAAAAAGGAAATATCACTACAGATGCTACTGAAATCCAGAGGATCATCACAAACTATTTTGAAAATTTGTTTTCCAGTAAGTTAGAAAAACTTAAAGCTATTTATAAATTCCTGAGACATATGTCCTAGCCAAATTGAATCATGATGATATAGAAAACTTAAAAAGATCAATATCAAGTAATAAAATTGAAGCAGCTATCAAAAGCCTTCCAACAAAAGTTGGAAGAAAAGCCTAGGACCAGATGGATTCTCAGCTATGTTCTACTAGATCTTTAAAAAAGAACTAATACTAATACTCCTCAAATTATTCCACAAAACAGAAAAGGCAGGAATACTGCCAAACTCATTTTATAAAGTCAGTATTACCCTGACACCAAAACCAGATAAAGACACACCAAAGGAAAAAAACTTCATACCGCTATCTCTCATGAACAAGATATAACAATTCTTAATAAAATATTGGCAAACCACATAGAAAAACACATCAAAAAGATAGTGAGTGTACCATGATCTAGTGAGTTACATCCCCAGGATACAAGTTTGATTCAACATAGGGAAATCAATAAATGTAATTTGCTACCTAAATAGACTTAAGAACAAGAATTACATGATGATCTCAATCGATGAAAAAAAAGTATTTGACAAATAGAGCACCCATTCATGTTAAAATGGTAGAAAAACTAGGGATAAAGGAATTTCCTCCATATTGTACAAGTTATATGACAAGCCCAAGACTAACACTATTCTGAATGGAGAAAAACTGACAGCATTTCCTCTAAAACAGGAACAGGACAAGGATATCCACTTTCAGCACTCCTATTCAACTCAGTCCTTGAAATATTAGCCAGAGGAATCTGTTGTAATAATGAACAGGAGCGACCTGTGGGAGTAAGGATGATGAGTGCGACAGTGTGTATACTATACCGGGAGCGCTCCCTCTAGACCAGGAGTCAGGTTCTTGACGCAGACTCCTCCAAAATACCATGCAGGGATGCCAGGTTCTCCTTGATGCAGGCTCAAATTTTATTACAGAATTACAAAGCTTATGTAGCATACAGTAGCCAATCACCATTTGTTAAGCTCTCTTGATTCTCTCATGCTAGGCTCATGATCATACCATAGAAGGGAAGAGGGAGTGCCTGGGCTCTGGGTGCTCACAGACAGCATAATTCACAGCACAATTTTGTCTATGCTTGTGAGATGAGCAGGTCTGCCTGTTCCATAATTATGCTTCTTCCTGTAATGCAAACCACATTGCCTCAGGTATTCCTACAGGAATCATGCAAGAGAAGGAAAATAAAGAGATACAAATAGGAAAAGAAGAGTTGATATTATCTCTGTTTGCTGATGACATGATCCTATATTTAGAAGACCTAAAAACTACACCAGAAGACCTTCTAGAGCTCATGAATGAATTGGTCAGAGTAGTAAGGCACAAGTTTCACACTCATAAATCAATCACATTCCTATACTCTAATGATGAATTGAATCCTCTGAAAATTTTTAAGAAAACTATACCATTCATAATAGCCTGAAAAAAATACTTGAGAATCAATTTAACAAAAGGGGTGAAGAACCACAACTATGAGAACTATAGAACACTGAAGAAATAAATTAAAGAAGACCTTAGAAGGTGGGAAGACCTTCCATGTTGTTGGGAAAGCAGAATTAATATCATCAAAATGACCAAACTACCAAAAGTGCCATACATATTCAATGCAATTCCCATTGAAATTCCAACAATATTCTTCACAGAAATAGACAAAGCAGTCACAAAATTTATCTGGAAAAATAAAAGACACAGAATAGTCAGAACAATCTTCAGTAAGAACAGTGAAGCAGGAGGCATCCCATACCTGACCACAAATTATACTACAGAGCAATAGCAGCAAAGACAGCATAATATTGGCACTGAAAGGGGCATGAAGACCAATGAAATAGAAGAGAAGACATAAGAAAAATCCACATAAATACAGTTGTGGGATACTAGAGAAAGGGGCCAAAAGCATACATTGAAAGATGGATATTTTTTTAAACAGATGGTGCTAGGAAATCCTGAACTATATGTAGTAGAATGAAATTTAACCTTATCTCTGACTTTATTTGCACAAAACTCAACTTGATGTGGATCAAAGACCTAAGGATTAAACTAGAAACCCTGCAACTGAAGAAGAAGAAAATGAATACTCAGTGTTCAACATGTTGGCTCAGGAATGGGTTCACTGTATGACCAAATTACCCAACGCCTAGATATCTATTTAGAAGAACTAAAATAGTATACTATGGCAATACAGCCACTTCAGTGTTTACATCAGCACAATTCAAAATAGCCAAATTATGGAAGCAGCCCCAATGCTTGTCAATAGATGAATGGATCAAGAGAATATTTCATATATGCACAATGGAGTTTTACTCAGCCATAAAGAAGAATGAAATTATGGTATTCACTGCTAAATGAATGGATATGAAGAACATAAAGATAAGTGAAATAAACCAGATTTAAAAACTCAAGTGTTGGATGTTTTCTCTCATATGTGGAAGCTAGAGTGAAATAAAGGAAAGAAGGTGAGGGGGATTGAATAACATAAAGGTATAGAGAAGATCAGTGAAATAGAAAAAGAATATGGGGGAGGGTCAAGAAAGGGAAGGAAATATGAAATGAATTTAAAAGAACATGTTATATACATATGTAAATACAGCACAGGAAATCTCACCTTTATGTATATGTAAAAAGTACCAATCAAAAATAAATAAATGGCCAGGCATGATGGCGCACACCTGTAATCCCAGCAGCTGGGGAGGAGGAGGCAGTAGCATGGAGAATTCAAAGGCATCTCCAGCAAAAGAGAGGAGCTAAGCAACTCAATGAGACCCTGTCTCTAAATAAAATACATAAATAAATAAATAAATAAATAAACAAAAGGAAGATCAGTAGAGAAGGTGAATAGCGGGAGGGAAGTAGGACGGCAAAAGGAGATTGAAATCAAAGTTCATGCATGTATCATTTCATCAAAATGAAACTAAGTACTAAGTATAACTACAATCTCTAATTAGAATATATAGCTTGCAAAGTAAAATTAATTTATAAAGAAACTGCATATAATCAGCCTTTGCTATTCCAACACCAGCACCATCTATTTGAATGTGTCTGTTCTTAGTAAAACATCATAACTTACCTCTGACAGACTTGTTCACCAATATTTAAATCTACACAAATATTTGTGACTTTTATTTAAAAAAATTGAAGGAACAATGTAATTAAATTTTAAAAACATATTATTTTTTCCCAAATGTGTGAAGTAACTTGTATGAAAAATTTCAGGCAGAAATTGAAACATTTCAGAAAAGGAATCATTTTTATAAACAGCCATTATCTGGTTTATAAAAATACTTTTAAAAATTTACTAATGACTTGTAAGTGCTTCTCAGCAATATTTTCATGACTTTCAAAAAATAACAAAGATGAGTCTATGGTTAGATTTTCATACAAGGACATTTTTAACAATTGTTTAATTGGAATAAATGAGTTTCTTCTAGGCCTTAGTTATATTTTGACCCAGAACAGAATATATTTTGACCATTTAATCAAATATATTTTGTTCATTTAATGCCAGAAATTTTTAAATCTTATAACAAAGCTAGAAGTTTTATTGGTGGTGATGGTGGTATATTTTGTTTTTGTGGTTGTACTGGGATTAAACCCAGGGGCACTTCACCACTGAGATACACCCTCAGCCCTTTTTACATATCTTTTTAATTTTAAGATAGGATTTCTCTAACTTGTTGAGGCTGCTCTTGAATTTACAGTCTTCCCGCCTCAGTCTCCTGAGTTGCTGGGATTATAGGCATGCACCACTGTGTCTGACACAATGCTACAAAAGTATTAGACTATTCCTATCACCTTTAAAGCTGAGGAAATAGAAGTTCAAAAATGGAGACTTTGTGATATGAAATATTTTATCTTGAGCTTAGCTTTAGGGTCTCAATAGGGGCTGGTTTGGAACCAGAACTTTCAGTTCTGCTTTAGTCATCACGAAATATTGGACTGGACTCCCCTCCACATGACTACTCTTGCCTCCTCCCTTAGGATATTGGCTTCTGCTAGTTCAGTCCAACTCAAGAAACGTCACCTAATAAATTTTGTACCAGCATGGCCTGTGGAGGGGATGGGTATGAGTGGTTAGAAGTGGAAAGAAGGCGTTGTGGACACCAGCTAAGGCTCAAAGATAAAACCAACACTTAAGAGCTCACTAGACTAGCCTTCCTGACCCTCTCTCTTTTTCTCGCTTTCACTTCCCCACACTCCTTTCTACTTTTTTGCATTCTTTCTCTTCTTCCTTCCTCCCAACCTTTCTTTTATGTGATCCCTCACGTACACACACTGTACAGGTTTTTCAGATACTCATTTTCAACCCTTAACCCACTAGCCATATATCTAAAATTATAGAAACATCACCATTATGAATTTATCTTTAGGAAGGCAGTGTGAATTGCTAGTAAAATCAAACAAAGTCTTGGTATAAATCTGGCTTCTACATTTTCTGTCTGTATTAACTTGAGAATGGTAAATCCTTAAAATTTTTGCACCTATCAAATGATTGTTGTGAGGATTAAGTTCATTAAATGCTTAATGAAATTATTCATGACTAAAAGATTATTGTAGTCTCATCACAAACATAGATATATGGTAGAGTGACTGCGAGATGGCAGATATAGCTGTCATCTCCTATACATGGTAGTCATTGAAATAGATTGGATTTCTGTGCTAGTGGGCTTTTTGTTGCTGTGACCACAATATCTTCAACTTAGAAGAGTAAAAGTTAATTTTGAGCTCACAGTTTCAGAGGTATAGTCTGTGGTTGACTGAGTCCATTGCTCTTTGCCTGAGGTAAATCAGAATATCATGGGTAAAGGATGTTGCAAAGGAAAGCTGTTCAGCTCATGGCAGTGAAGAAGCAGACAGAGGAAGCATAAACCCCAAAGGTGTGCCCTCAGTTATCAACTTCCTCCAGCCATACCCTATCTGTAGGAACCACACAAAAAATCAGTCCTTTTGAATTATTAATGCATCAATTGAATTAATCAACTGATTTGTTTGTAGCTCACTTAATCTAATAATCTCACCTCTGGACATTCCTGCATTAAAACGTGAGTTTTTGGGGGGACTTTGCACTTCTAAACCACAACAACTTCTAAGAACATTCCTGTATTTTCCTCCCTCTAATCTGATTACTAAACATTATGTTTTGCCTCTGGGAAATCAATGAGACATGAGAATTAATTTTAAAAGATTACAAAATAAACAAATTGTCTATTCTAGTGGAAAGAATTCATTCTGTTATGGTACTCACTTCTCAGCAAATGTACTCCATTTATTTTGTAATGCATTTAGTAACCAAAACTATCTTCAGGTCTAATTTATTCACTAACCACAATTGTCTTAAGATCTTGTCCCTCCATTCCTCTAAATGTAACGACTGGTGGCGACCACATAAGTGAAACTAAGCAAAACTATGAAATAAATACTTCATGAAAAATGAGAAAAATATCGCTAGCCTAAACCATTCAAATGTAAGATCATAAAAAAATCTACATGGAGAGGACTGTTTATACTCCTAAATAGGCTGACAGAATAGATAAATGTACATAAAATGGAAAGAACCTTGTTTTCATTTTTAGAAAGCAAGTTATAATGTGATCCTACTCACTGTTGTTAGAGATCTCGTTGCCCTTTCACTTTTTCTCTCTCATTCCACCCCTTTATTCATATAATTTTGCTCTTCAGTCAGTACTAATTCACTTATCAAACATTTCTTAAGAACTGTTACTAAACATTCTATAAACTAGATTCAGGCTACGAATGAAGAAAACATCGATTAATAAAACATAGATATTTTCTTTAAGGAACTTCCAGACTAAAAGGAAGAGCCACATATAGGAGTAAATGAATGAGACTACAAGCTTGAATTTTAAGCTAAAATTATGTTTAAAAGAGAAGAAAATAATAAGTTAACTGATACTGCTACATTCTTCCAAATTATTCAGTATTTGAAAAGTTAGGTTGTCACTCTGGAAAGCAGCATGGTCATTCCTCAAAAAACTAAGAATGGAGCCACCATTTGACCCAAACATCCCACTCCTCAGCATTCATCTAAAGGAATTAAAATCAGCATACTACCATGATGCAACCACATCAGTGTTTATAGCAGCACAATTCACAATAGCTAAACTATGGAACCAAACTAGATACCCATGAGCTGAATAAAAGTGGTTTATATACACTATGGAATATTATTCAGCCATAAAGAAGAATGACTTTATGACATTCATCAGTAAATGGATGGATCTGGATACTATCATGCTAAGTGAAATAACCTGATCCCCCCAAAACCCAAAGGTCAAATATGCTCTCTAATATGTGGATACCAACCCACGACAAGGTGGGTAGGGGTAGAAGTTCAGTGGAATAGACAAAAGGGAATGAAGGAAAACAAGGGGGATAGGAATAGGAAATATAGTGGAATGAATCTGATGTAGTTTTCTTAAGTACATATAAGAATGCACCACATGAATCTCAACATTGTGTGCATCCATGACTGGGATCCTAATTATAAGATGATATATTCCATGTGTGTATAAATATATCAAAATAGATTCTACTGTCAAGTATAACTAAAAAGAACAAATAATTTTTTTTAAAAAAAGTTAGGTTGTAGTAACAAATAGTTACCAGATTTCAATAGTTTCCAATAACAAAGATAATATATTCCTCTCCTATTATCATTCTTTGTAACGTCCTGGAGTTCTTTATTGCAGGGAAAAGATGAGAATGAAGGATGCATCTGTGCCATGCTGGCCTCATGTTTGAAGGGAATCACACAATGGTTTTAAAGCTTGTGTTATGAGCAAGTACATATCACTTCCACTCACATTCTCTGGACCAAAGCAAGTCAAGGGCCTTATATTATTAGAGGAAAAAACACTAATTCTTCTTCAGGGAGTGAATTACTAAAAAGGTGACACTTAAAATGGGGCATAGGAAGGGGCAATATGTAATAATAACATCAGTAAGAACTGCACCTTCCTGGCACCAAAGGACAAAAGAAATATCTAAAATATGTGGTAAAGCTGTCTTATTTTGATTTAATCAGTTAATATTTATTTTATTCAGGGAATATTGATTTTTTAAAATAGTGATATTTATTCAGACACATAGTGAAGGCACCATGGCCAGAAATGTTTATTTATGGACTAATCTGCTTTTATGTGATAATTATTTAAATGTTTTATGGAAAAAAAATAAATTTGATGTTTTCACTTGGAACCCATTTTGAAAATAAATTATTTTAAAAATTGTCCAGAAGTAGAGCTGCTTCAATAGGATCTTACCATAAAACAAATGGCAAGAATATTTCCAGTTTTATTCTGAAAGTTTTAACCACAATAATTTTAAGAACAATTTTAGTTGAGAAATTATTGTCTAAGTGAATTTATTAATTATTTTCTATGTAAATTATTTTTTAAAAACTACCACTCTTTATACTTTGTTAAATCACTGTGAATGGATAATAGGAATTTATGTCCTTAACTGAAGAACAATTCCTACTTTTTAACATAGTTTATTAATTTTACTTTAAAATGATTTTATCTGATTTGTGGAGCTTTTATTTTATTTAGTAAGTGATTCAAATTACACTTAAGAATATTTGATTCTCAAACACAAAACAATAAATTATCTGTTTAAAATATAAAAGGTACTTTCTTTGAATATTGAAATTATAGACATATTCTTTAGTTACTGTCAATGTGCCTTGCATATGCTTGTTTTTAGATGCTTTTTTCCTCTAACTTGAAAAGGCAGAATGATTCAAATGAAAGTAAAACCATTCATTTATCTCATTTCATACAACCTTCTATTTCTGGAAGTGAGTTCATGGAGTTTATATCTTCAGGATTTCTGGAGGAAGACCTTGCATAGGTGTATGCTATTCTTTGGAAATAAGGTGTCTCCCAAAGTTCCTATGTTAATACACACATATTTTAGAAACAAAATGATTAGATTATGAGAGCTGTAACCTAATCAGTTCATTCTAGTTTAAGTGGCCTATCTGGGTGGTAACTGCAGGCAGGTGGGACAAGGCTGGAGGAGATGGGTCATTGGGGGCATGCTCTGTAAGGGTTCATCTTCCCTGTGGCCTCTTTCTCTCTCTGCTTCCTGACCATTATGAGCAGAGCAGCTTTCTTCCACCATTCCCTTCTGTCATGATGGTGATCTTCAGCCTCACCTCAGGCCCAGAGCAATGGAGTCTTCCTGCCATGGAATCAATTCCTGAATTCATTAGACAAAAAATACTTTTCCTCCTCTAAATGGTTCTTGTCAACTATTATGGTTACAACAATAAAAACCAAACATAGGTTTTTGTCAATACTATAAACTTATTTTAAAATTTGAACAATGAACTGATAAATATGCATATGGAATCACCGGAAGTACAAACATAGCTAAATGAAATTGACAATGGACTATCAGACAGGTAAGAGAAGATGATAGCATTGAGGAAGGAAACTGGAAATTATAAGTTGGGTGAAAAATAACGTTTCCAGCAAAAGCAAAATGCAACTCTGACAATTTGTAGCGTGTGTGATCGTGCAGATTGGTAACAATTGGCTGAGGTGAGCAGAACCCCACTGAGAGGGAACTTTGTTACAAGGGAAGGATTTGAGATTTTATTTTAAGAATGAGGGAAACTCATTGAAGAGTTTATATGTGGGGTCATCTGTGGTGGCCCACGCCTGTGATCCCAGTGCCTTGAGAGGTGGAGTCAGGAGGATCAAAGCCAGACTCAGCTAAAGCTAGGTGCTAAGCTTCTCATTGAGACCCTGAAATGATTAGCACCAATAATTATAAGAACTTATAAACGAATTCACATACAGAAGAAAGGAACTAGATCTGTATTTTTCATTAGTTACAACAATCAACTCAAATGAATTAAAGAGACAAATAAAAGACCTAAGACTATGAAATTATTAGAAGGAAGCATAGGGTAAATGCTTTGGGTCACTAAAATGGATGAAGACTTTTTTTTTGGACAAGAACTCAAAAGCAAAGGAAACAGCCAGGTGAGGTGGCCCACACCTGTAATCCCAGTGGCTTGGGAGCTAGAGACAGAAGGATCGCAAGTTTGAAGCCAGGCTTAGCAACAGTGAGGTGCTAAGCAACTCATTGAGATCCTGTCTATAAATAAAATAAAAAATAGGGCTGGGGATGTGGCCCAGTGGTTGAGTGCACCTGAGTTCAATTCCCAGTACCATTAAAAAAAAGAAACAAAGGAAACAAAAGGAAAAAATAGGCAACAGCATTTTATCAGCCTAAAATGCTTCTACACAGCAAAGAAAACAACCATCAGAGTGAAGAGACAATCTACAAAATGGAGAAAATGTTGCAAACTGTACATCTGATAATATAGAGAATGTATAAGAAACTAAACGACTAAAAATGTCGGTTTAAAATGATTTTAGACTTAAATAGACATTTCTTAAAAGAAGGCATACAAATTGCCAACAAGTAAGTGAAAAAAATGCTCAATATCATTAATTATGAAGGTAATGCAAATCAAAACCACAATGAGATAACACATTACTCCACTTAGAATGACCATTAACAGGCAAATGATAACAAATGCTTGTTAAGAATGTGGAGAAAAGGTAATATATATACTCAGTTGATAAGAATGTAAGTTAAGATAGCCATTATGGAAAACTATATGTAAAGTTTTCAAACGATTAAAAATAGAACTATCATATGACCCATAAATCCCATCACTGAATCTAAAGGAATTTAAATCAAAGACATATCAGCACTCCCTTGATTATTATACAACTATTTAAATAACTAAGTAATGAAATCAACCTAAGTGTCCATCAACTGAAAAATGTATATAAAATGTTGTACATATACACAAATATTGTTCAGGCATAAAAAAGGATGGAAAATTCATCATTACAACAACATAGAAATAAAGGATACCATGCTAAGGGAATTAAGCCAGGTACAGAAAGACAAGTACCACATTATCTCACAAGTGTGGAAGTTGAAATAGTTCATCTCATAGAAATTGAGAATAGAATCATGGTAATCAGAGACTGGGAACAGTAGTGAGGACTGAGGGAAGGGGAAAAGTTGACCAATGGCTAGTTATATTTAGGAGCAAGTGGTTGTGGTATGCTGTTGCATAACAGGGTGACAATTATTTATTGTCTACATGAAAATACTGGAAGAAAATATTTTCAATGAAGAAATGATAAATATTTGAATAGATACGTTTAATCCAGTTTAAATATTACACAATGTATACATGTATCAAAACTTCACATGGAACAATATTAGTAGGTATACATTTTATGTTTCATAATATCAGTTAAAATAAATTTAACTTAAATGAATAATATGAAAAAATAATTTGTTAGTAAAATTCATTTCAAGTGACCTTCCATAGTAATTGGTTTTCCAATGATTACTTTGAATATTAAAAGAGAAATAGTCTATAAAGCAATAAATGAAGTTTTAATAATGTTGTTAATAAAGAGTTATTATTTATTCATGGAAATTCTTAAATGTAAATTTCAGTAATATGCCAATATTTTGTATTATGCATTCTATTAGTAAAAAAAGTTTAATTTTATATCCTGATATGTGTTTATTGATTTCAGTAAGTTATATGCATATCCTACCAAATTAGTAGAAAGTGATTTTCTATAATACATTAAATATTAGAAGTTAGATGTGAGATTTATATTAGAAAACATTTAATTATATTTTGTTTGTTATCACTGTGTATTAGTTTCACTATAATAACTAATCTTGTTGAGAAAAAGTGATTTCTTCATAATTTTTGGAAATTTGAGTTTCCTAATTTGTCACATGTCAATTTAAGAATCTTTTGCAAAGTTCAGGGTTTTTTTTCTCTTATGATATTTGTTCATGATGACTCTTACAGATAAAGAAACAGAACTTTTTTACCATAATCCATATTTGTAAATGGCAGGAAGTCATGTACTACAGGTATGAAACTAGTATGTTTTCAATCTCATATTCTAATTATATATAGATTTTATGTTGAAATACAAATAGTAAACTTCCTTTTTCCCCAATCCTGGAAAGTTCTTCTAAATTAAGACCTTTGCACTCTTGAAAATTTTACCAGATGTATTAAAACTCACTGAAATTTTAATTTAGAAACATTTTAACCCCTAAATACAGTTTCATTGCTTTAAAACTGTCAGATACAAATGACAAATATAATTTTGGCAATGAGATTATGTAAACATGAAATAATTTTGAAGCATCTCATTTTAAATCTCTATCAAAAGGACCACTTTCCTCAGTAAAGCAATTACTGTGTTTCTTAATATTGAATTGCCACCTCTATATTGAGATGACATATTACGTGTCTTTATTTATTTTGACTGTATGTGCTTGGTAGCTAACTACTGGCTTAACAACAGAGAAAGGTCAGCAAACCTAAGTTATTTAGTTAGTTCTGTAAGCAAAAACAAATGACTCTTTCATTTCAATACCATTACATTACAAATTATTATCAAATACAATTTAATTATTTCCGAGATATTTTAAACATAGTAGAGGCATTTTTTTTTTTAATCTTTATGTTCCTTTATTGGAGCAAAATTCCTGACCAGTATACAGTGATGTATTTACTAAAGAGAGACCTGTGCAGAAATTCCATACTATCCATCTAGACAGGTTTTGGTTACGCTTTGCCTATTGATGGAATAGTTCCATATATAAAGTTTTATACAACAAAAAGCTTTGAATTTGACCACGTTGTCCATTAATTCACCAGTAGAGGCATCTTTTAGCTAAGAAAATGAATATGTTTTCATGTTATGCTAGTGAAAGAATAATGAATTCACTATTAATAACCCTAAAACTTTTATGTACATTCATTCGAGAATACTTTCACATTATAAATGACATGTGACTGTCAGGTATTGATTGACACGGTGAAAGTGCCTGCATCACTCCCTCCATTAAATATTTGTAAAGCTAAATTTAGTTCTTGTTTGCACTAAAACAAATATTAACAAAAATTACATCATTGCACTTTATTTACTCATATTTCTGCACTAGGAAATTTAAAAGAAAGGGTCAAAAAACCTCAATTCAATAACTAAGACCAGTACCGCAAAATTTTAGTATAGCACTCATAATTCTATGCTGCTGGTGATGTGGTTGATAGAGATATATCTGGCTCCATCGGGAACTATCATATGTGGTATTTATAACATTTGTGTGTGTGTGTTGTGTTGCATTTATTCCTCTGGTAAAGACTATATCCTCTATCTTCAAATAATATTTTAAATGAGAAGAATACGATAAATGCAATTACAAAGGAAATAATTTACAATGAAATTTAATTATAAAACATTAAAGCCATACTTGAGAGTAGTATAAATGCTCCTTTATTAATGGATCAAATAACAATATCTACTCATGACTCTATAAAAACCGAAATTTCTTAATAAACATGAAGGTAAATATATTTCATGATTTTGCATCAACTAATATTATGTGAACATACGTGTAATATACATTGCTTATAAAAAAATCATAGTCATTAATGCCACTATAGTCTGTTACTAATGTTTGAAACGTAAGAAAATACTAATTTTCAATTAAAATTTGTGAGAATATAGATGCAGTTAATATTTTTTCCCCTGTAAATCATGAACTGCCTGAATTCTGTTCATAGACTCCAAGTTAACTCCTCTAAAAGAATGTTAGTTAGACGAGAATATCAAAGAAGTAATATCAGAGGTTCAGTGAAAACTAGTGGGGTCACAAAAAAATAGGCAGAATATAATAAGGAGGGTGAGTAGGCAAAATATTTCAATTTTCCTAATAAACAGACATTATATGATGTTTCCCTCAGCCAGGGTTAATAGCTTTATCATTCAGTAGCTGTTTCACTATTGCTTATGTTATAGGCAGACGTATAAACAAGCAGAACTTGGAAAGCCATTTTAAAATATCTACTATTTTCCCTCTCTCTTACTTCTCCCCTATGCCCCCTTTTGCCCCTCTCTGGTAATATGCCACTTTTGATTAAAGTAATTAGACTTTCTGTATGAATTATCTTCAGAGAAAGATTGTATGTTTATATTCACCTAAGCATTTAGGGAATCAAAAGAAAGTAAGATATAACCAAAATATATGGAAGAAATATCATTTTGCAAGTGAGAGACTCTTCTATTTCAGACTAGCACATGACGTCCTTGGTGTGGAACAGGCGGTGACATGGAAGGAGAGTATGAGATCACAGACCTATCTCAGAAAGTTGCTCTATAGGTTGCTTCTTGGGTGACTCAAGGCAGACAAAGGCTTATGAGGTCTTGAAAGTTCTCAAGCTCCAATATGTTATGAAATTAACTCGTATGGAGAAAATAAGTATCTAGTAGACTTATTAGACAAGGAAGACCTGCTTAAGTAAGGCCAATGGAAATATAGAGATGGAAGTATAGGACTCCAAACATCTCAACAAATATCTAAGGACCAGATGGGTCCTCCATTCTCTCCATCAAAATACCTTGGTGTTATATGAACCATTGAAATTTTCATATATACTATAAGGTAACATTCACATTGACAAGAACAGAATTTCCTAAACTGTAATACTGAAGGGTATTATAAATAAAGGATAAGTTACTTGTGGGTTTAATTACACATTATTTTACATACCTGAGTTTACAAACTTAGTTTTATGCTTTAAAAGTTAGTTTTCCAAAATATAAGCTAATCTAGGATGTGCATATGGTCTTTCATGATCTGTGGCCAGTGGACAAAAACATACTTGGATTATGCTCCACACCACTGCTACTATTCTACACAGATAAATATATTGGCCATATTATATTGTTAAATTATGTGCTTATACAAATATGGAAAAATGAATCCAAATATAAATATAATAATAGTGAGGCAAATACTCTGTTTGGGTATTTTGAAGTGTGTGGACTATTTTTTCCCACTAAGTAAGCCGCTAAGTCTTATCATAGTCTACATAAATGTGTGGAAAGATAAGAATCTATGGGAGCTGACTATGTGGCTCACTGGTAAAGTGCTTTCCCAGCATGCCTGAGATTCTGGGTATATCCCCAGCATGGCAACAAAACCAAAACAAAACAAAAGACTTAAAAGTCTGTGGAGAGAGGGAATTGGCTGGGTCAAAGTCTAACTTACTTGGGGGCAAGGATCTGTCAGAGTCTAGAACACTGTACAATTCATTAATTATTGTTGTCTCAATAATTGATGTGAAGAAAGGAGAATGATTCAGAAATATTAAAGAAAAGTAGGAAATATGAACACTTTTTCTTATACATATAGAGAATCGTTTAAAATCCATATTTACATTGATACTTAAGAGTCTATGAAATATTATGTTGACTTTATCTGTGCATAGCTTTACAGAATATAGTAGACTTGAATTTCTGAACCCCTAACAGATTATCACCATCTGTTTAAAAAAATCTTTAAAGTAGTAAGTACTTGGAAAGGACTGAATTCAGGCAATAATGATCAAGAATTCAATATTCAAGAACAATAAATCTTTATTTGAAGTTTTGTATTAGGACCACAGATTTAACAAAAATAGTTACTGCAATAGAAAGGGTAGTTAAATAGTAGTTAAAATATTGGTTGGTGAAATAATAAGAAAGGAAAAAATACTAAAGGAGAAATGAAAAGCTACTATCAGAGGTCTCAAAACAAGTTTTACTTCTGTCCTAATTCACGTTTTTGTTACTGCTTCATTTTTTTCTTTTTAAGAGACTTTTCCTTGTTGAAAATATGTCATGCTCTTCTTTGGATTCCTAACCATCGCTGAAGTTGGATGACAACACATTTTCAGTTCCTGGCACCCCAATACCCTGCTGTCAGGATTGTAAATGATGCCACTTTTCAACAAAGCAGCGATCCAGTAAGGGGATTAGAGGCATGAATTTTAACTGACAAAATATGAATTTGAAGTTAACATGACATTTTTTCAGTGAATATGTTCTGAGAATACTAGTGCTAGCAAGATTAGAGGTGCAGCTGTTTCTTTTATTTGCCACTGTAAGTGCAAATCAACAAATACTTCATGAGCTGGGTTTAAAGACCAGTGCGAATGAGTTTGTTCCCTCTGTATTTGGCTTCCAATGTACCGCAGCTTGCCTTTACTCTCTCAAGAAGAATTGAATAATTGTTGGGGGGATCAGGAAGGACTCAGTGATGACTAATTAACACAGAGGCTCTATTTCATCTAAATTGGATCTGCTGTGACATTCCATTACTCTCTACAGAATATTTTGAGTTTAAGCACAAAGTTAATGTATGATTGCAAATAGCAAGCTCTTTTCCTCTCCTGCTTTACATCTGGCGGATTTCAGATGTTTCATTAAGATTTTGAAGAAATTAAATAATTATGTTTATATTTTTTAACAAATCATATATTTTTTAAAATTTCGTTGTTGATATTTAATGTGATTTCTCTATGTAGTCCCTGTTTCAAGAAGGGAGTCTGCTACTGCCAAAAATCACATTGGTCTCCTCACTCCAGGAACTGTGCACGCCAAGATGACAAGCCAGAGAGAGGACATGGCTATATATCAACATGAGAAATGTTTCTATCTGAGTCTTGCCTGTGGCTCAGATGATTAAAGAAGAATCAAGTGTAAATCAGAATTGGGGGGGTTGTTCAAGGTCTCAGATTTATTTACTTTCTTTATTTTGGCTAAAGTAATTGTATTTCCTTAAAAATATGCTATAAGTTTCCTTCATAAAATTGTTTAGTTTTGATTTGATTTAGTTTGTGTTATCAGTGTTGTGATGATTTTCTAATTATTCAATATTAGGGTTTGAATATGAGTGTTCAATGGAAAAAGAATTTATTAATTTATATAAAACATCATTTAGTGATATAAATTCTGTACTGTATGTTGCCACTAAGACCAGAGAATTATAGAATTATCTATGATTTCCCTTTTGCAATAGAAAATATAACAAATACTGTCATAGTAGCCATGAGTGCCTCTTACAATAATCTATTCTATATGTCTAATTAAGTCCTAGTAATTGTTAAAAAATCAGCTCAAATATCACTTTGGTGTGATATTTTCCACCTTCCAGGATTTATCATATCCTTCCAATATTATCTTTGTTTTTTTGTCAGTTTTCTCATGCTACTGTAATAAAATACCATAGATTGGGTATCTTTATCAACAACAGAAATTTAGTTCTAGAGGCTAAGTCCAAGATCAAGGTATCAGTAGATTTGGTGTCAGCTGAGGACCCATTTCCTGGTTCATGGTGATATCATAAAAAGAGACAAGGCAGCTCCCTGGAGTCTCTTATTTTGGAAGCTTACCGATCTCAATCACAATGTCTCCACCCTCATGATTTAATAACTTCCAAATTGTTCCACCTGTTAATATTATCATATTGATGATTAGTTTCAACATAGGAACTTTGGAGATCTACCAACATTCAGACCACAGCATCTCTCAATCTTATGTACTTTTGTTCATTTTCTGTGTAATTTTAAAAGCAATTAACTAACTTGTCTCTATTTATTTCCTGTGGAATGAAGAGGTCATTTGTTTCCTTTTTCCCCATTGAGTCTTAGCTTTCTGGTAAGTGTGCATGATATCTGGTAAGGCTTCAATAAATATATGATGTATCTAAATAAAGTAATGAATCTATGAACATAAAGAACACAACTTTTAGGGAAATTGTAAGAATGAAGCATAAATAGCATTATTATAATATAATAATTTATAATATAAATATAGTTACCTTATGAAAAAGCAAGCGTAGGATGCTATGAGAGGATAATGATACTTCTAACTTACAGTGGTTACCAGAACAATCTTCAAATAGGAGAACTTCATGATTGTATTCCATCTTCTCCATCTTCCTCTTGTATCCTTGCTTTGTTAATCATATTACATCTTTTCAGGGAATAAATACAGTCAACTATTTTTCCATGTTAGAACAAATGTTCCAGTCGCTATCTAAAAACAACTTTTGATGTAAATAAGATGTCTTCCACTGTGTTGAATGGAAAGATGAAAAGGATGACCTTAGATAAAAGTAAATTATGTGGAAGGCAATTTGTATATAATTATCTTTTCTTCTCTGTTAGAATATAGTAACGTTTATTCTTGAATATGATAACAGTGGGAATTGAATGCACTAGACATTTGTAGTATCTACTGAGAGGAATGAGACAAAAGAGTACTGTGTTATGTGAAAAGATATACAAGATGAAATGAAGATCAAGTTGGATGTAGATATAATGGTTCTTTTCCATACTAGCAATAATACAATGTAGCAACAATACAAATTCTTAGTTATTTTTCTCCAGATCTGCCATTCGGGTTTTCCCTTTTTGTCCTACCCTCTTTGTCAAAAAATGCAAAAGAACTTAAATAGTTGGAACATTTGTTTCATTTTTTGCTTCACTGAGAATTGTGATTTTTTAGCGCAGGGTTTGCTGTTTCTGTATGAATTGTACATTTAATTGTGATATGAATAATCTGTTGTAGGCATCATTTAAGATATTTATCCTTTTCTCAAAATAGAAAAGACTCTAATATATAATATGAACTGTTTACCACATTGTGGTATTCATTGATACTATTATGCTATTCAGCATAGTGCATTAATGAACTGAGATATGTGAGCAAAATACTTACTACAAAATAATGTCTCTGTTCCTAAACTGAAACTTAATTGGCCATTGTCTATTGAATTACTCTATTTGATTTGTTTAAATATTACATTTAATCAAATTTTACTCTATTTGATTTGGTTAAATATTATAGTTAGGATTTAGGATTATATTCTTCATTTATATTTGTAATATTAATCTATGGCTTTTTTCTGTTAGTTGAGAATTTTAATCAATTTGATTATATACTAGTTTATCTCTAATCTTGTGAGTTGCATGCTTACCTCATGGATTGAATTTAGAATTTCATTTTCTTTAGACTGGAAAACTTCTTCAAATATTCTTTTTTAGAGAAGGTGTATAGATGGCTGAGTCTTTGAAAGTTTGGGAATGTCTTTATTTCATCTTTACTTGTGAGATATATATCTGTTTTGATCTTCTGCCTAGGAATATGAACCTTAATTTGGAAAGGTAGTACTGCAGGAAAAAATGCCAGGTTTCTTTCTTAGCTATTTTATTCTGTTTATAAGTTGCTCAAGTTTGGATATGGCAGACGTGTGTTTCCTACAGGTTCATGGGGTGAAATCTTGGTCCACAGTATTGTGTTGATGTGGTGACTTTAAGAGATGAGGCCTAGCGGAAGGTGACTAGGTCATGGGGGGGACGCCATCTTTGGAAGGGATTAATATAGTTCTCCAGCGACCCTGCTGAGTTTCTGACAGAGCAAGTTTTAATAAAAAGATAAAACCTGAATCACAGGAAGTGGGGCATGACTTTAATCCCATTGATTCAGTAAGCTGAGGCAGGAGGATCACAAGTTCAAGGTCAACCTCTGTAGCTTAACAAAGCCGTAAACAACTGGGAGAAACCTGTCTCAAAATTTTAAAAAATGAAAAGGGTTGAGGATACAGCTCAGTGGTAAACCATCTTTAGGTTCAATCCCCAGTTATCAAAGAAACAACCCCTTCTCCCAAAACTACAAAAGATCAAGCCAGGCCTCTGAATATGTCAGGCTTCCTAACTCACCTCATGATCACTTCCACAAACACATTCCCATCCAAATGAGACCACTGGCAGATGGAGCCACCTGATCTTGGTCTTTGAGCCTTTAAAATTGTGAACTAAATTAGCTCATTTCCTTTATAAAGTACTCAGTCTCAGGCATCTCAGGCAATCCTTTACCCCCAGGCTGTGCATCAAACCCAGGGCCTCCTATACTCTAGGTATGTGCTCTACCACTGAACTACAAAACCTGCCAGAGCCACTTTGCTGTGATGCTTCAGTTTGAATATGGGTAGGGTTCCCAAAGGTCCATGTTAAAGTCTTGGTCCCTAGAGTGGTGCCATTGGGAATTGTTGTCAATCTTGAAAAAATGGGTGAAGTGGGAGGTCCTTAGTCATTGAAATTGTATCTCAGAAGGAAATTGGCAGATTCTGACCCATATTCATTCCCCAGAGGCCCAAAATATTGGCATAGCCTGATCTTGAACTGTGAACCTCCAGAACTATGAGTTAAATCAATCTTTTCTTTTTGTAAGTTAATAGCCTCAAGTATTTTACTATAGTAACATGAAGTTTATTTATTATATATGTACTATATATGTATATATATGTAGTACATATTCATAGACATGTTACAACAGAAAATTGGTGAACACACAAGCTTACAAAATGTTCTTTTTGTTCTTAAATCCATAAATTTCATATATCTCAGCAGAAATTATCTAGGTAGAGATTTTTCAGATAAAATCCCTAAGTGAGTTTCTATGGTTGCCAATGAGATTCTATATACTCCTTCCTACTGTGGGAAGAAGAAATTCTCTGGGTGAGCTAGAGAATCAAGGGAGATGATTAATAATTCCCCCACAGCATGTGAGCAAGAGTGAACAATAATCAGGTACAAGTGCAATTCTTTAATCTTATCGGTTTCTTATAAGAATCTGATGACTGCCAAAGTCAGGTCTTTTACTGATTTTCAAAAGTAGAAACATTTTGTTTCTAATGTGAAAATAATGACCTTACAAAATATTTAGTCTTCAAAAATGTTTCACTTCAGATACTTTGGGTGTCTTCTTTCTTATAAATTTAGAACGAAATATTTATTTAAACTTAAACACAGAGTAAGGAGTGCTACTAAAAAATAGATAACCGGAGTCCCCATCATGGAGCTCAGGCCTTCTCTCACCATCAGGCACAGCATCTCCAGCAGAGAGCACAGGCCTACCCTGCCATCAGGCCCACAGTGGGAACCCCCAGCAGAGGAGCACAGGCCTGACCCCTCGGAGCTCCAGTCCGGGCACTGGTCTGCAGCTTGAGTCCCCAGCACAGAGCTCAGACCTGCCTGGGACATCAGCCCAGTGTCTCCAGCACCCAGCACAGGTCTGTGCCCCTGTCCTTGGTCTACTGCCCAGGCCCACACCCTGGCCTGTGGTCTAGTGCCAGTGCTGTGACTGACCATCTATTCACACTGTATTGCCTTTGCCCACAAGAATTGATTATTCCCAACCTGGAGGTAGTGGGACAGCACCCTTCTTGGGTCACTGTATTATCAAGAACCTCTCAGGCATCAGGCAATTGAAAAATAGGAGGTTTGAACAATACAGTATAATTTTATTGCAGAATTTTTTTAAATTAGTTGCATTATTACAATTATTCCTATTAAACCCACTATATTCCTACTTTTTTTCTTTTATTAATATTCTTATCACTCTGTCTTCCTCTTATGTATCCATTTCCTTGGAGCCTCTTTCTCCTTTCTCTCATGCTAACAACCTATTTCTTCTAATTCCACTTCCACTATTCCTATGACATCGTATATTTATAGACTCACTTCTTATCTCATTAATATTATGTCCTACACCCCTCCTCATCTTCTTTGTCCACCATTAGAAATTTCAGTCCTTATTGCAAACTTGTTGGTTATGCTGCAGATAATAATTTGAACTCATCTCTGTTTATTAAAACAACACAGTTATTATCTTAATAGAGACTATTTGGATTAAGGACACATTGTTTATATGGTGTGCTACTAATATTGATCTCTCACTTCAAGGTGAGGCATTAGAAATCAGCAGGGATACTATAAGTCTTTAAAGAGAAACTACAATACCTCTGATTTGCACTGCTAGAGGGGAAGACACACTAGCAACATGAGAAAATAAGGGAAGAAATTGTCCCAAACAAACCTAGATGCTATATCAAAAGAACCCAATGAAAACATGGCAGAAGAAACATCAGAAAGGGAGTTCAGAATGTACATAATTAAAATGATCTGAGAAGTGAACAATGAGAGAGCAAGTGCAGGTTCATCGAATGATCGTACCAATGAACAACTAAAAGAGCAATTGCAGGGAGAAAAAAATCATTTCAATAAAGAGAGATTCTGAAAAAAAAAAACAAAAACAACCAGAAATCCTTGAAATGAAGGAAACCATAAACCAAATTAAAAACTCAATAGCGAGCATAACCAACAGGCTAGATCACTTGGAAGACAGAACCTCAGACATTGAACACAAAATATTTCATCTTGAAAGCAAACTCGATCAAACAGAGAAAATGATAAGGAATCATGAATGCAACCTCCAAGAATTATAGGACATCATGAAAAGACCAAATTTAAGAATTATTGGGATTGAGGAAGGCACAGAGATACAAACCAAAGGAATGAGTAATCTGTTCAATGAAATAATATCAGAAAATTTCCACAACAGATCCACACTGAAGCACATTATAATGAAAATGCCTAACATATGAAATAAAGATAGAATTTTAAAGGCTGCAAGAGAAAAGCATCAGATTACATACAGGGGGAATCAATACGGATATCAGCAGATTTCTCAGCCCAGCCCCTAAAAGCAAGAAGGGCCTGGAACATATTTCAAGCTCCGAAAGAAAATGTATGCCAACCAAGAAGCTTATACTACCTTCAGATTTGAAGATGAAATAAAATCCTTCCATGGTAAACACAAGCTAAAAGAAATCACAAATAGAAAGCCTGCCCTGCAGCAAATCCTCAGCAAAATATTCCAAGAGGAAGAAATGAAAAATAACAATGTAAATCACCAAAGGGAGGAATTACCCTAAAGGAGCAGCCAATTAAAGGAGACACCAAGTCAGGTTAAAAGACAAAAATAAGTCAATAGGACTGGGAATGCAAGTCATATCTCAATAGTAACCCTGAATGTTAATGACCTAAACTCATCAATCAAAAGACATAGACTGGGGTTGGGGATATAACTCAGTTGGTAGAGTGCTTGCCTGGCAAGCACAAGCCCTGGGTTCAATCCCCAGCACTGAAAAAAAAAAAAAAAGAAAAAGAAAAGAAAATACATAGACTGGCAGAATGGATAAAAAAGAAAGACCTAATAATATGCTGTCTCCAAGAGACTCATCTCATAGAAAAAGATGCCCACAGACTAAAGGTGAATGGTTGAGAAAAAACACACCATGTACAACTCAGTAAAAAAGCAGGGGTTTTCATCCTCATTTCAGATAAAGCAGACTTCAAGCCAAAGTTAGAAGGAATAAAGAAGGACATTTCATACTACTTAAGGGAAGCATAAATCAGCAAGACATAACGATCATAAATATTTATGCCCTGAACAATGGTGCATCTATGTACATCAAACAAATCCTTCTCAATGCCAGGATCCAAATACACCAAAACAGAATAATACTAGGTGACTTTAATACACCTTTCTCACCATTGGAAGGATCTTCCAAACAAAAACTGAACAAAGAAACTATAGAACTCAATAATAAAATCAATAATTTAGACGTAACAGACTTATACAGAATATTCCATCCACCAGGGAATACACTTTCCTCTCAGCAGCACATGGATTCTTCTTGAAAGTAGACCATATGTTATGCCACAAAACTACTGTTAGCAAATACAAAAAGATATAGATACTACCTTGCATTCTATCAGATCATAATGGAATGAAATCAGAAATCAATAATAAAATAAAAAACAGAAACCACTCCAAGAAGTGGAGATTAAATAATACACTATTGAATGATGTATGGATAACAGAAGACATCAGGGGGGAAATAAAAAAATTCTTAGAGGTAAACTGGAACAACAATACCACATATCAAAATCTCCTGGCTCTATGAAAGCAGTACTAAGAGGAAAATTCATTGCATCGTGTGCATTCAATAAAAGAAGAAAAGTCAACAAATAAACAATCTCACATTACAGCTCAAAGCCCTAGAAAAAGAAGAACATATCAACACCAAAAGTAGTAGAAGACAGGAAATAATTAAAATCAGAGCTGAAATCAATGAAATTGAAACAAAAGAAACAATTCATAAAATTGACAAAACAAAAAGTTGGTTGTTTGAAAAAATAAACAAAATTGATAAACCCTTAGCCACACTAACAAAGAGAAGGAGAGAGAAAACTCAAATTGCTAAAATACGTGATGAAAAAGGAAATATCATAACAGATGCTATTGAAATACAAAACATAATTAGAAACTATTTTGAAAATTTATACTTCAACAAAATAGAAAATCTCAAAGACATCGACAGGTTTCTAGAGACATATGATCTACCCAAATTGAATCTGGAGGACATGCACAATTTAAATAGATCAATTTCAAGCAATGAAATAGAGGAAGTCATCGAAAGCCCACCTACTAAGAAAAGTCCAGGATCAGATGGATCCTCAGCTGAGTTCTACAACACCTTCAAAGAAGAACTCATTCCAATACTCCTCAAAGTATTCCATGAAATAGAAGATGAGGGAACTCTTCCAAACTCATTCTATGAAGCTAATATCACCCTGATATCAAAACCAGACAAAGACACATCTAGAAAAGAAAATTTCATACCAATATCCCTAATGAACATAGATGTGAAAATTCCTAACAAAATTTTAGCAAACTGTATATAAAAGTATATTAAAAAGGCAGTGCACCATGACCAAGTGGGTTTCATCCCAGGGATGCAAGGTTGGTTCAACATCTGTAAATCAATAAATGTAATTCACCACATCAACAGGCTTAAATTTAAGAACCACATGATTATTTCAATAGATGCAGAAAAACCATTTGATAAAATACAATACCCCTTCATGCTCAAAACACTAGAAAAAAATAGGGATAGTAGGAACATACCTCAACATTATAAAGGCTATCTATGCTAAGCCCATAGTCAACATCATTCTAAATGGAGAAAAACTGAAAGCATTCCCCTGGAACAAGGCAAGGATGTCCTCTTTCACCACTTCTATTCAACATCATCCTTGAAATCCTACCCAGAGCAATTAGACAGACCAAAGAAATTAGAGGGATACGAATAGGAAAAGAAGAACTCAAACTATCACTATTTGCAGATGATATGATTCTATATTTAGAGGAACTGAAAAATTCCACCAGAAAACTTCTAGAACTCATAAGTGAATTCAATAATGTAGCAGAATATAAAATTAATGCTCATAAATCTAATGCATTCTTATTCATAAGTGATGAATTTTCTGAAAGAGAAATTAGGAAAACTATCCCATTCACAATAGCCTCAAAAAAGATAAAATACCTGGAAATCAATCCAACAAAAGAGGTGAAAGACCTCTACAATGAGAACTACAAAATACTAAAGAAAGAAATTTTAAAATACCTTAGAAGATGGAAAGATCTCCTATGTTTTTGGATAGGCAGAATTAATATTGTCAAAATGGCCATACTACAAAAAGTGCTGTACAAACTCAATGCAAATCCAATGAAAACTCCTATGACATTCCTCATAGAAATAGAGCAAGCAATCATGAAATTCATTTGGAAGAATAAGAGACCCAGAATAGCTAAAGCAATCCTTAGCAGGAAGAGCAAAGCAGGTGGTATCACCATGCCAGACCTTCAACTATATTACAGATTACTATTATATTAATAGTAACAAAACCAGCATGGTATTGGCATCAAAATAGGCAGGTCGATCAATGGTACAGAATAGAGGACACAGAGACAAACCCACATAAATATATTTATCTCATTCTAGACAACGGTGCCAAAAACATGCAATGGAGAAAAGACAGCCTCTTCAACAAATGGTGCTTGGAAAACTGGAAATCCATATGCAGCAAGATGAAACTAAACCCATATCTCTCACCCTGTACAAAACTCAACTGAAAATGGACCAAGGACCTAGGAATTAGACCAGAGACCCTGCACATAATAGAAGAAAAATTAGGTCCAAATTTTCTTCATATTGACCTAGGATCAGACTTCCTTAACATGACTCCCGAAGCACAAGAAATAAAAGCAAGAATCAACAACTCAGATAGATTCAAACTAAAAAGGTTTTTCTCAGCAAAGGAAACAATCAACAATGTGAAGAGAGAGACTTCAGAGTGGGAGAAAATCTTTGCCACACACACTTCAGAGAGCACTAATCTCTAGAATTTATATAGAGCTCAAAAAACTTTCCATCAAGAATACAAATAACCCAATCAATAAATGGGCTAAGGAAATGAGCAGACACTTCACTGAAGAGAATCTACAAGTGATCAACAGATATATGAAAAAATATTCAGCATCTCTAGTAATTAGAGAATTTCAAATCAAAACTACCCTAAGATTTCACCTCACCCCAACTAGTTAATGTCTGTTACCAAGAATACAGGCAACAATAAGTGTTGGCAAGGATGTGGGGAAAAAAGTAAACTCATACATTGCTAGTGGGGTTGCAAATTGGTGCAGTCACTCTGGAAAGCAGTATGGAGATTCCTTAGAAAACTTAGAATAGAACCATTTGATCCAGCTATCCCTCTCCTTGGCCTATACCCAAAGGACTTAAAATCAGCATACTACAGTGACACAGCCACATCAATGTTTATAGCAGCTGAATTCACAAGAGCTAGATTGTGGAACCAACCTAGATGCCCTTCAAAAGAGGAATGGATAAAGAAACTGTGGTATATGTACACAATGGAATATTATTCAGCCATCAAGAATAATAAAATTATAATTTTTTCAGGTAGATGGGTGGAGTTAGAGATTATCATGCTAAGTGAAATAAGGCAATCCCAATAAATGATTTCTCTGATAAATGGTAAGTGTACATAACAGGGACAGGGGGAGGTATGGGAAAAATGGAAGAAGGATGGATTGTGAGGACTGAAATGAGGGGTGGGGGCAGGGAAGGAAACATAATAGAATGAGACAAACATCATTACCTTATGTATGTGTATGAATACACAAATGGTAATATTCTACATCGTGTACATCCAGAAAAATGATAATTGTACTCCATTTGTGTACAATGAATCAGTAAATAAAAAAAAAATAGATAACCTTTGTGTTAATGCACTTTGAATTACTTTGAGATAGATAAGGGTCACTAAAATCACAGGTTGGGTAAAATATGATGTAAGAACAACATGTACAGATCAAGTAGGTTAAATGTAATTAGAAAAAAAAGTGCAAAACACAATCACAAAAACACGTTTTAAAATGACTATTTTAAAAGAAATAGGGAATAGTCCACATAACATAACATGGGGATGCCAAGATTAGTAACTGTACTAAGGATTAGCACCAAAGACTGGAAACCAAATGGAAGAGTGGGTTTACCAGAACCTAGTTGCTTAGTGCATTGATCTGCTGCGTCCAGTGCTTTGGCCTATTGAGACAGGCCCTGTGGAAAGGTTATCATGAGTTTGCATTTGAGCAGGGGCCACCCACAGCTACGGCTGCAACTGCCAACGACAGGACAATCTCAAAGAATCTGGAGTTTGGAGCTGAATTAGTCTATTCTCTTTTTTGTTGATGGACGCTGTCAAAAGTGAAATATTGGAAGGGAGGCTTTTGTTTCTTTTCCCTGACTTCCAGTTTCCTCTTCTGACTTCCAGTGGCTGAAATTAATACTAGTATAGCTGAACTAAGATATCCAGGAAATACACTTTCTTTCATTCTAGACCCAGGAACTGTGCAAAGTATAGAAGGGTGGATTCAGAAGTAAATCCTAACAATGAGTACTGCAAACTTAGTCAAATCAGTGAGAAGAAAGTGAAGCAAATTCAGAGATCCTTAAAGCAAAATTGAAGAAAGATAGAAGATATTTGTATGTCATACCATCATAATCAACAACCAGAAGAAGTCTATTCATCGACACCTCCCAAGGTTACTGCTTCTTTTAAACAAAGTTTCCTTATTTTGTTAGCTCTAACATATATTATGAGTCAGCCTATGTAGGACTGCTTATTCTAAATAAGGAAGAAAGTTGAAACATAATTTAAAATGAACATATGAGGCTAGAACAAACTGAAGGGAATTCTTCTTATGGGTGATGTTGCACAGTTTTTGAAAGGAGCATTAACTCTGAAGGTCCATCTGCTAATTTGATGTCGTCAATCTATATAGTTATAATGAGCACATTTATAAAATTCTTCTTATTAAATAAAAAAGAAGCTATTAAATCTTGTAGAAATAAAAAGGGTAAACTTGGAATGAGTTGGGGAAATTTAATAGCTAGTCTTAATTTTCTTGGTCTTAAAATTCCAGGTCTAAGAAAAGCACTTAGTATCCGGAACTTCCAAATAAATACTTATGAAAGAATAGAATCCTCATCTTTTAAACTGTGAGCGATGTTAATGCAAGGAAAAAAAACAAAAAACAAAAAACAGTGTTTCTGTGCATTTTCTCAGTACTCTTTTTTTTTTTTTTCTTGGTGCTAGTGATTGAACCCAGGGGTGCTGAGACACATCTCCAGCCACTTTTTATATTTTATTTAAAACAGGAGTTGCTGAGTGGCTTAGGACCTCACTAAATTGCTGAGGCTGGCCTTGAACTCAGGATCCTCCTGCCTTAACTTTGAAGCCATTGGGATTACAGGCATACACCACCACACCCAGCTCAGTACTCTTAAATATCGTATTTCTAGTATAAGTGCTGGTAATCTTTTTTCAAAACAGCAAGAAAAAGCACAAGCACCTTTACTCAGTGGCTGAAGAAAGTTGAAAATAAAAATTACCAGGAGGCATGATCTTCTCTGCTTTTAATAAAGAAGCATCTGTTTTAATTAATTTACTGTGTGAGCTTCCTAACTGTAGTAGAATACCTGTTCCTTTGCTCACCCTCCAAACCCTACATAGTTCCTCAGCAGTACCCAATGCAATGGTTTATTATTTTGTTGTTTTTCTGTCTTACCCCCACTAGACCAAAAGCTGTGAGAAGGTTCACGTCTCATCTTAGCCTTAGTGATTATTGATAACAGACCCCCCATCATTGAACAGAATGTTACTTGGTAGACATTAAATATGTAATTATAGGAGTAACATATCCACTTATGTCATAACATTTCAAAAACAAAGGGATTATAATGATTTAACACATAATCAGGAATATGCCAATACAATTGAGGGGACAACTTTATAAAATAATCATGAATGCATGTAGAGTTTTAACTAAAGATTCACAAGGAAAGAACAATTATGTACACTTAAAACTTCAGTAATTAAAGTGCACTTATAAGGTATTTACAAAGAAACACATCTGAGAATGTGGTAGTTATGGGATTATAAATAAAATCTATCAATTAGTTTATAAAATAGATGGATTTTGTCAAAATAATAAAATATAATCCAATCTCTCATTAATGCGGAGGACAGATATCATAAAATGAGCATGTAAAAATAAAATGCAGTGAATTACCTGTTAAAAGTAATTCACCTGAACTTCAGTAAATTTAAAACTCTAAAAGATCACCAGTATTGAAAGAACTCAGAGAAGGAGCTTTGTGTGCATGGTTGAGTTAAATAATCAATAGTCATTTGTTTTAGTTTCTTCTGCTTATTAGTGCAGGCCTATGTATTAGAAAAAAAAAACAAAAAAGAAGTTTATAACTTGCAGATATTAGCAAAACAAAATCTGGAGATCACTGGCAGTTTAATCAATTTGGATATCAGTACTGTTTCCATAATAGGTAACTGACTCAATAGAAATCATGTATAAATTTTTGAAAGTATATTAGCTCTTTCAGACCACTCTGATATGGTTTAAGTTTTCCAATGCTAGTGAACCTATAGTTCACTTACTGTAGCAAGGGAGCCCATTTTATAAAATATACCTTGTGAGCAGGCAAATTATGTCCAACCACATTAGATTATTTGCTCCAAAATATTCTGTTCTAAAAAAATATTGTGTTTCTAAAGACCACACAAACTATTTTTTAAAACAGATATTGATGGAACAGAAATACTATAGTCTATGGTGCCAACCACATTGTGATTACACCAATAGCCAGCTGTGTAAACTCTTGTGCATTGCTTATTGTTTCTGAATTTCAGTATATTTGTTGAATTTTGGACAATAATATCTCTCAGGAATTTTTTCTATGGGGATGAGACAAAACCCACATACAGTGGCTAACATGTGGTAGGCACTTTACAAATGAAAGCTATGTGGAGGAAATTTTGCATAAGTTTTAAAATTTGTCCTTTATATTTCGTTCTTGTTTTTACACTAAGCCAGTGTTTTTATAGTTTGATAATGAATCATTGATTGCTCAGAAATGAAGAAATGTACTAGAATGCAGAGGCAACTTGATTAGCTATTGCTTACTGATGAACTGCATTGGAGATTACTGAAATACAGAAATTTGCACGTATGGAAATGAAACATGATGGAAATGCTACTTTCAAAGTTTAATGCTTCACTGCTATATCTAAAGGAAAAATTGTGTTTTACCAAAACACAGAAATAGTAAGCTCAAGTTCCCCAAGGACATAACCAAAGCTTATTTATTTTAATATCCTATAGTGACTATTATGATATCCAAAGCATAATATTTGGTATAAGAAAACTAAAATTTGGTTAATGTCTCTTTATCAAAAGCTATCTACTAATGTGCATTATACAAATGCTGAATATACTTTTTAAGTAGAATACCTTCAGATGGTTAGAAAATTCCAAATGGAATTAGATGTCATGACTAAAAACACTTTAAGTTCAATAAAAGCAGTGTGTCCCAATGATGGACAGTTCCAGACTGGGACATCATAGAAATATTATGTAGTTGCTGTGTAGCTTTTAGCATAAGTATTTTATAAATCTCACATGACGGTCTTATATAAACAAAGAAAACACAAAAATAGGCTATGCATTTCTACAATTAAGTTAATTTGAAACTTCATGTATAACTCTGTTTAGATAATGTTAGTATACAGATCAGTTTCAATCTGAAAAAATTCCAGCCATATCTTCAATTAATAATACCCAAAATGCATGCTGAACTATTGACTTACCCAAAACTGGTAAGACTGCAGAATTAATTGAATGAAAAATCTGTGATTTATCTTTTATTTTTACTGTGTTAGATCCAATCCCAATCAAATAACTTAGTGGGTGTTAAGTTGCATCCTCTGAAAATCCTTCAGTAATTATCAGCTCATGGGCTGGGGATATAGCTCAGTTGGTAGAGTGCTTGCCTCACATGCACAAGGCCCTGGGTTCAATCTCCAGGACCACAAAAAAAAAAAAAATTCAGACTATGTGAGTTCACCTTGTTTCATGCATTCATGGAACACTGTATACCCCTTTTAAGGTCATAGTTTACAATGATTATTTGTAAGGAATTTTAGAGTCTTCTTTGACTTTAGACTTCTTGAAAATGAGGGTTATTTTATTTTTAATTCTTGACCCTTCTGCCTAAAAATATGACCAGTATAAAAAAAATTCAAAAATCAATAGATGTTTGCCAATTAACTTACTGTAACAGGATGTAACACTTTGCATTTTATTAGGCCTTATTCTAACACTGAACACTTCTTTGTATTAAAAACCTACCATCAGTGCTGGACACAGTGGCACATGCCTGTAATCCCAGCTACTTGGGAGGCTGAGGCTGGAGGATAGCAAATTTGAGGGCAGTCTGGGCAATTTAGCAAGACCCTGTCTCAAAACAAAAACAGAAAAAAACACTGGAGTTGTAAATCAGTGGTAGAGCTCTCCTCGATTCAATCCCCAGTACAAGATTTATTTATGACACTAAAAGTATGTAAGTGTGTGTATGTTTTGGAGACAGGGTCTTGCTAATTTGTCAAGTTGGCCTTAAACTTGTGAACATTCAACCTCAGCTTCCTGAGTAGCTATGTTTATAGACATGTGCCACCATGTCTAGTTTTGGTTATATGTCTTCACTTTCTTGTGCTGATCATACAGAAGTCTGTAGAAAGACCAAATTCCAATTCGGTATAAGTATGACATCCAAGTTCTTATTCATCCTATTCTAAATAATCATACTTATTGACAGAAATACATGTAAAAACTAGTCTAACATAAGATACAAGTGAAAACAATTAGCTAACTACATTTTGTAGTCATTGGCCATATATTTGAGAGCAAAAATAACTTAAACCATATTTTTTATTTGTTCTAATTAGTTACACATGACAGATGAATGCATTTTGACACATTATACATAAATGGAGTATAACTTGTCATTCTTCTGGTTGTACAAGATGTAGAATCACACACATTGTGTAGTTGCATATGTACATAGGGTAATAATGTCTGATTCATTCTACTATCCTTCAAATCCTCATACACCCTCCCTTCTCTTCACTCCCCTCTGCATAATGCAAAGTATCTCTATTTTTCCCTAGTCGTCCTCTGATTGTGAATTAGTATCTGCATATCAGAGAAAACACTCAGCCTTTGATTTTTGGCTTATTTCGCTTAGCATGATATTCTCCAGCTCCATTCACTTACCTGAAAATATTAAAGGCATATTAATGATAAAAAAGATGAGCTACTTTGTTTCAGCACATTTCTCTAAGTAAAATATTTGAAATTTCTAATTCTATGGTAACTTAAATGTTCAATCATTAGCTTTTTTTTCAATATTCAAACCTATATTTTATTGCCTTTAATTACACAAAAGTCTCTATTTTTTTAAATGAAAAGGCTCTATTTTTTTTTCAAATAACTACAGCCCAAATTAAAGTGCCCTGGGGCAAGTACATATCAATCAGTTAAGAATCAGTGACTGCATCAGGAAGCTTTTGCCACATTATAAGTAAAAGATTTTGATATAAGTTTAGTTTTTTGAATTTAATAATTTATTTTCTCAATCATGGATTTATTTTTACTGACATATTTAGTTTATTTCTTATTTTTTATATATTTTTGACAAATTTTACCCTATCAGATGGATTTTGCAAGCTACCCTGCCAGTTGTATTTAAATGTTCTCATAGTAAATAAACTATTTTATGAGTTTCTAT
>JAJEJO010003749.1:52093-118623 GCA_020662805.1 Glaucomys volans | reverse complement strand
TTAATTATGCTTTCTATTGAGTTTTTAACTTGGTTGATTGTTTCCTTCATTTCCTTGTTTTCTTCAAGGATTTCTGTTTGCTTTTTTCTCAGAACTTCTATCTCTTTATTGAAATGATTTTTTGCTTCCTGAAATTGCTCTAATAGTTGATTATTCATAGCCTGAATCTGCTCTCTTGTCACCTCATTCTCTTCTCAGATCATTTTAATTATGAACATTCTGAACTCCATTTCTGTCATTCCCTCTACCGTGCTGTCCTTAGGATCTCCTGATGCACCATCCAGGTTTGTTTGGGACACTTTCTTCCCGTGTCTTCCCATGCTGCTCATATATCCTCCCCTCTAGTAGTGCAAATCAGAGGGATTGCAACTTTCCTGTAAAGACCCAGAGCGTCCCTGCAGATTTCCAGCAACTCACCAGATGTTTGAGAGGTGCTTGATCAAGTGGTGAACCAAGATAGCCGCTATCTCACCACCTCCAGGTTGGGAATGATCAATGTTTCTGGGCAGAGGCAACCAGGAGATGCCGCACTGTGTCCCTGGAGCCGCAGCACCGTGTCCCTGAAACCGCAGCGCTGTGTCCCCGGGGAAAGGGGTGGGCTTAGGTCCGGGGGCTCAGAGAGGTCAAAATGCAGTCTCTCCACCAGGGAAGCTGTAGAATGTCGCGACCGGGCCCAAATTCCCGCTGGGGCCGGCAAGCAGCTCCGCTCCCGGGTAAATCTCACCTGAAGCCGCAGCGCTGAAGCTGCAGCGCTGTGTCCCCGGGGAAAGGGGTGGGCTTAGGTCCGGGGGCTCAGCGAGGTCAAAATGGAGACTCTCCGCCAGGGAATCTGGAGAATGGCCGGGAGTTATTTTAATGCAGTCCTGTACCAGTTAACATGGATGTTTGTTCTTAGAAATGTGTCCATGGGCAATTTCATCATTTCGTGAACATAATAGAGTATACTTACACACAGAAGGCTATGACTTCACTAGATGATGTAATCCTATGGGACTACTGTCATATATGAGATTCACTATTCACTGCATGGAGGAAATAAATGTATTCTAAATTATAAAAAATGTTAATTTTCAGTTTACTTTTATTTATTCATGTATTCATAATATTCATGTATACATAATATTAGGCTTTATATTGACATAATCCTACAAGCATGGAATATAATTTTTTCCAATTCAGTTAATTTCCAAGTGGAAATCATCCCAGGGATACAAGAATGGTTTAACAAACAATAATCATGATTTACCATATCAACAGAATCAAATGCAAAAACCATATGATCATCTCGATTGCTGTAAAAAACATTCAATAAAATTCAGAAACATTCATGTTAAAAACTCTCCACAAATTAGTTGTAGAACTTAACACACCTCAATATAATAAAGACCATATATAACAAGACAATAGCTAACATTCTCCTGAAAGGGGAAAAAGCTAACAACTATCCTTAACACTTTTTCAAACCATTTTCTATCCTACTCAGTCCAGAAAATTTCTATTAAGCACTAAACATGCTCTTGATACTTTCCTCTTGTATGTGTATGCACATGTATGGCAGGATCAGCCTAATCATCTGGAGCAAATTTTGGGAGATTGTCCTTACTGTTCTTCATGGACACATATCTATAAACTAGAAAATAACCTTTATTCTCTAAAAAATACAGAAATTAAAACTACCAAAAGCTTTTAATATATCCACAGTCATGAATCTGTATTATGACAAAAAATACTATACTTATTATCAGCAAAAATCTTTTTAGAATCAATTTCTCTACATTTGCAGTTCACATTTTTCTTGTTAGCATTTTCTTTTTGAAAAGTAAACTTTCTAAGCACCAGTGTTTTATTTTCTTTCACTGTTCTTTTACCCCTCTTCAATGATTTTCTCTTGAAATGAAAAGGTTTATTCATCTTCTCAGGAAGTTATGGAAATAATACTTCAAAAAGAGTGAAGAATTAATGCAACATTTATCCTTGCTTTCTACGACAAATTTTCACTTATAAGTTTTGAAACAAATTGCAATTATAAATAAAAATCCCATACTATACAACCAATGTATGACCTAATAATTTTTGATGAATTAGGTTCCAGCTAGAATTTTACATATTATCGGTCCTTTTTAATAATTTTTTCTCAACATCTATTTACATTATTTTGTACCATTAAATAACTTGGTTATTTGATTTTGTCTGGCATGCAGTGGATTAGAAAACTGAATGTTTAAAAAATTGGTAGCAATAAAGCTGTTAACATGATTTTTATGTGCTTCTGGAAGTAAGCAGATCCATATAATTATTACAGAATTTCATATGACAAAACATTCATTTGTTGTTGCATTCTAGGCATAATACGTAGAAACAGATATTATCATGAACCTTCACAACTACTTTCCCAGAAATTTGAACTATGATATTTCTTTTGTGTACAAGTTTAAACTTATATGTAAAATTCCTTTCAATACAGTTTTCTCCAAGAAACCTGAGATCAAAGTAAAAATTAACAAATTAAAAAACCTAAAACATGAATATTTACTTTATTTTTAATTCTTAACATATGCCTATAACGTAGTAACTCAGCTATAAAGCTGCCTGGATAAGTATCTCTTTAACTGCACCAAATTGAAATCACTCATACACACACACACACAGAACGATGAAGTATTGTCAAACATTTAATGTAAATATAGCAGATTGAGCAAGTACAGCACATAGAATGTATTAAGACATTTTGTTATAAATGTGTTTCAAATAGACCCAAATCCTGTCAACATCGGTCCATGTGTTGTTACTGGACCTATGACCAATTATCTGCTTTAATGGGCAATATACAAGTCACTTAATATTTTTGACACTTTTTTTTTTCTTAGCTAGTACAAAATGAGGACTTTGAATGATGCTATTTCCATTGTTGTTTCTAAGATACTATCCATAAATTGGGCCTTGGAGAACAAAATTAAGTAGGTAGAGTGGAAAAAATAATAATTGGCTGGAGAAATGGCTAGAATCTAACATGAGCCTACAACATTAGTTTAGTATTGTTTTTGTTTCATGAAAAAGAGATGTACAAAAGCCAACTACTGGGAATAGAAAGTCAGAAATATATCAGGCAATTGGGCAGTCAGGGGAGACTTAGAGTATCCAGAATGTATTATGTATGCATTAAAGTTCTGAAGGTCTGGTGGAAGGAAGCATTGGTGAAAAATTCAAGCAAGAATGGATAGTGTTACAGACACTGAAGTGCAACAAGAGGTACCTGTGAAGCCAGAGTTCGGCAAACCATGACCCACTAGTCAAAAGTGAATTACTTCTCATCTTTGTAAGGCCTGTTAAGTTGGAATAAGTTTTATATTTTTATATGCATGAAAAAAATTAAAAAGAAGAGAACTTCATGATGCATGAACATTATGAGATTCAAATTTCAGTGCCTGTAAGTAATATTTTATTGGGAAGTAGCCATGATCTTTGTTTTTTATATCTACATCTTCTTTCATACTACGACTAGTGTTATATAGCTGGTGTGAAAAACAAATGGTCCATAACGGCTAAAGTATTTACTCTCTGTCTCTTTAAGAAAAAGTTGGCTGTCATCTATCTTAAGCCCAGGATCCCAGAATGAAGGTTTGTATGATCAGTTCTACCAGTAAAAGGTGCTAGACTTAGCAAGGTGTCTATCTTCAGTACAATGTGATTTCTGGCTACAGTGAGAGAGTAGAGAGCAATTTCAGATACATAAATTCTGCTGTTCATAAGTGATTACAATTCTACATTCTGTTTTTTCCAAGAAGCTATTTCCTTGTTAAAAGACTACCAAATGGGAAAATGGAGTATTTTATTGATTTCATTGCATAAAATCATAAAACATAAATTGGGATGCTAATGAATTCATTAAAATCTATGCCCTATTAAAATAGTATTTTCTATTTTAAATACATAATATGTCTTTAAATATTATAAATTATAGAACTCATATATTTCTAGAAAAGCCAGAAGAAACATACTTGAGAAACTTTCCTTTCATGAATGTAGTTGATGTAAGAGTGTATGACAGCTTAAATGACTCCTTCTCCAAGATGTATAAGACATCCAGGTTCCAGATAAAATGGCTACTCTTTTAAAGTACTTTAAATCTCATAGAGCAATAAAGAAAAAAAAGTAATAGAAATTCCAAAAAGTTTTTGTTTAGCAGTCTTCCATGCTCTGCAGTTCGGCTTTGCCTGATTTCCCCACAGCCTTTGCAGAAATGTTATTAACTTCAGAAAATTGTTTTTCCTCCTGCATGTTGAGAGAAAAAGCAATTTTAAATGTTTATTTTATGTTTTAAGTTTCTATTCATAAAAGAAAAGGTGAAAGTATGATTGTTGACTTCAATTTGTTACATAAACCACAAAAGCACACACACGTGCAATGATTTACTATAGTTTGGGTCTGATAAATAAACAATTTCACATTTTCTTTTCTCATTAATACAAACTGGTATAAAACATTCTTTGCATATCCATGAAGAAAACAAAGCAATGCCATTTTTATTTTCCCCCAGTGGTGGGTGATACCTGGTTCCTAAGTGAAGGTCAAGAGAGCCACTACATGCTAATAGAATGTAGTAGTGTTGAGAGCTTTCTCATTTTCGTTAAATGAAGTGAGACCTATTGCTAATTACTGAATTTTGTGCACTGACCCATAAACAGATCAAATTTACAATAAAGAAATGGATATACTATCCTGAAAACTTTTATATAAAGTTCAATGGATGACAGACTTGAATGGGAAACTATCTAGTAAAATGGTTATCATGCACCATGCACTTTGGTTTATGGGCCAATCAACTTACACCCAACTTATAAACTCATTGGCCATTGTATATTTTAGTGAACTACAAACCTAAACCCTCTTAATAAGATATTAAGTGTGACTCTTGACATAAGATTTCTGTTGCCTCAGGAACTGTACTTACTGTGTAATCGTTCACACTCCACTGATCTGATTAAACTCCTAATTATATTGTATTGAGTGCTTCTATATAACACACACAAATAAAATCACACCCTTTTACAACTGCAGTTATTAGAGTTAGAAAAAATCTTGAGAAACTTACATTTTTATTCAGAAATCGCATAGCATTTTACTTGTATCAATACAATTCTAAGTGCTTCACTATAAAATCATTGAAAATAGAATTCAACTACCATATAAGTTTTTAAAAGTATATGTATCAAGGAAATGGGAATTTTTCTTTAACTATTAATATAAAATTTCCACAAAACCACAGAGAGGATTGCAGTGTCTCATAATATACATAACAATTAAATAAATGAATAAATAAAGGAGCCACTGAATGAAAAATCTTTTCTATATCAGTCATATTTCCTTAGTTGTTTGTGCTTCGGATTCCTTATTTTCTTAATTATTTTGTTAGTGCCCTATATATATTCTGACAATGCCAAAATATTACAAATACCAAATAACTGAGCAAAATAAATTTAAATATCCATCTAAAATTAATATCTAAAATCATCTGGATAACTATAAATTTTCTAAAACATTAATATTTTACTATTTTTATATTTAATAGCACATAGTCCTCAATATTATTTAACCAACTTTTGGTTAAATAATCCCTACATTCAACATTTAATATTTAACACTGTTATTGTTCAAACACATGCACAATTGAAAGACCCTCAGTCCCCCTGTCCAAGGAAGATCACGCGAAGACACTGCTGGCTGCAAAAGCAGGAGGAGTTTATTGGAACACAGGCGCCTGCGGGTGCACAGCAAAACCTCAGCCGGAGCTTTGGTGTACTGGCACACCAGGCTTTGGGGTACAGGGTTTTTATAGGGTAAAAGGGCAGGTTTCGCGCGCGCGGTAAGCAACAGGTTTCTTATTGGATATTTTGAATACAGCACATAGGTTACATTTTAACTCCCGGAACAACCACGATTTTTGCTAGGACAAGGTGACCTATACTTTTTCAATTGTTCTGTGGTTTCTTAATCTGTTTATCAACCTCCGGGCGGCTCCCGAAACCAGTTCCTAAAACCAGTTCCCGAGACCAGATCCCGAAACCTCCCTAGGGGGGTTGGGGTTGGGTACAGTGACCTATGTCATGGGTTTGTAGTTCCCAGAATTTGTTCCCTTCCTATGGGGGGGGGTGGACATAGAGTTGGGGTCTTTCACAATAATCACCAAAGATTCAATGCCTGCTGTCCTAGCATCTATCATGCAATTAAAGGGGTAATTTTCTAAATCTTATCTGAAAACATTAGAAAATGAATTAATTATGTCAAATTCTTTACAATAGTTCAAGTATTATATTTGTAGATAAATATCTAGGTGTCAAAATAAAAACACAGGTATAAAAGGTACAAAAATTCTTATAAGATGGAACATATATTGTAAGTATCTTGCTAAATGCTTACTAATATTTTTAACTGATCCTCAAATTTGTAACTGATCCTTATTATTAGTACATATTACAGAATTTACTGCCCCTAATACAGAGAATTTGTAGAAGATAGCCAACAAATCTGGTAGTGTGATGATACATTTGAAATACTTGTATTTGAATCACAAATTCCACATTTTTTCATTTGACATTAGAGAAGATAATTTGACTTTTATTTTAATAAATAATTGATATTGAATAATCATTATAATTTTATGAATCACAATTAATTATTGCCAAGTAGAGTGATATTCTGTGAATCATTTTGATTCTTCTTTTTTCCTTTTTAAATTATTTAGAATATTTGTTTTTGCTTTTAAAATGTCTGTTGTCATTTTACATGACTTTTATGATAGGTAAAATATGTTACTATGACTTAGATTCAGGTGTCCTTATGTACTATGATCAAACTATGGATATAGAAATTATGGCTTGGTTAAAATCATATTTTATAAATATAATTATATTGTTACAAATTAATATTTTACATCATCTATTATAAAACAATTGTAAACATTATGCATTTTCAAATTTAAAAAAATACTTCAAAAGGCCTTAAAAGCTTATGCAAATAATTGATCTTAAACTAAATTACTTTTGCCTTTTCCCCACTTTTGACTGTTTATCTAACCTATGTAAATTGAGAATATAACATTTGAATACTACATAATATGTCAAACAGCAGGACAAAATGATCCGTTATTACCCACTTCAGAATCAACCACAGATAATATCTTTGATGCATTATTTTCCATTATTTTTCTTGTAATATACATCTTCTTTTCCAAAATAACCTTAAAATGATTGTTTCTAAATAGGAATTGTGTTTCCTATCAAGAACTACATAAAAATCATAAAACAAATGTTATAATTATAGAATATAGGTACTTTTAAACTAGGTATATAAAGCAGGAGCAACTACAAGAAAATAGTAAAATATTTTCCATGAAAACACTAACTAAACACTAATGTCGGTTCACTGGGAACAGTTGCTTACAATCACCATTTGCAATAATCAATCTCCCCAAGAACTCATTATCAGCTTTAGTCTCTTCCAAACTGGTTATTCCACATTTGACTCAGGGGAATGCTTAATATTTTACATAAAGCAGTCCCAGAAAGGAGCCTGAGTTCTCAATCCTCAAGAATAACTTTTCCTTATACTGGTCTTGACGTTATTCATCTGATTTCAATAACTATTAAAAAAGAGCTTATCTATTATTTCCATTCTGGAAAAAGCACTCACAAATTACTCCCTGAAAAAAACCTACATTAATGTGAGCTAGATTACTGGAACTGTGTTTGGAATAATTGCTGGATCTGGGTGCATTACAATAAATATGCTATGTATAAATAGTGGCCAGATGCAAACCACAATTATTTCAAAAATAGAAAAAAAACAAAAAAAAAAAAAAAAAACAGAGCTACTTTAGAAAGGATAATTCAAACCAAATCCTCTTCTGGGACTAGAAGAGTAAATCCAGGCACTAAAGCCAGGCATATGCAAAATCCTACCATGGTCACAATGGTCACAAGCTGACAAGACACTTATTATCCTTTACTACTGTTTGGTTGGGGGTAGGCTGCAATTTGTACTGAATCCTCGTTTGTGTTTGGTTGCAGTATTTGAGTTTTTGATTTTTCATTTAGTAAAGCTTTTTGAGTCTGACTTTCAGGATACTAGAGAACTCCCAATATTTTTAGCATCTGTGTGTGTGTGTGTGTGTGTGTGTGTGTGTGTGTGTTTGTGCATGCATGTGTTGTGTAAAGATGTTTTTCTTCAGGTTTTTATTAGGATTTTTGGGATCTGAGAGTTAACAGTCACACTCTTAATATCATCCATCTAAGTAGTATGAACTAAATCTGTCCTAGACTGCATACTTGATGCCAATTTTCCTGGTGTATTTATTAAAAATATTTATTTTGCTTTTAAAAGTGTCCCATGTGAAAATAAATTACATAGCATCTAGCTCTAGGCAAGTACTGATTCGTTAAGCTCCTCTGGAAGTTCCTCATTCACTAAAACAGCAAGAAAATATTGAAATGTAAGTAGTTATCAGGTAACTTAAGCCCCATGTAGTCTAACATACATCTGATATTTAATATCTTTTCACCTTGATGGCTTCTGATTTTATAAAGAAAGAGAAAAAACATAATATTACTCCAACTCAAACATACCCAATATGCAATAATTGAATTAATATGCAATAATTAAGTACATAAATTTTGACAATCAGAAAAAGCTTTAAAGTAAAAATTCCTTAATTTTTATGTATTTTCATTCTACCTTGAACATTTTACTGTTGGACTGACTGGTCAATCTCCTTTATCCAGGGAAGCTCCACATGGCCAGCTGCTGAATGCACTTCCTCAGCCAGCTCGGACCTTCTGGTCTGCCTTCAGCCAATAGCAACCCAAGCTTCTCCCTACCGCCCTTAGCCAACCCCCCAAGTATACTAGCCAATCCCCCAGATACGGGATCCCGCTCATGGAGCATCCCAGCCAATGAATTTAAGGTTGCTGATGCAGCTAATCCCAGTTCAACACCTACCTCTAAGAAGGTACTTAATCTCAGGGCCATTGTCCCTCTCAATTTATTTTCTACTGCTTCATTTTCTCACCCAGAGCGGCCACTGTGGCACTCCAAATAAAATTTGTTGGCTGAAATGTGGTTTTTGGTGTGGTCCTTTTGCCTAACATTTACAAATGTGGGAAGTTTCTTCATTTTTCAAGATGAACATTGTACAGGTTTGGTGTAATATTGGAACCGTATAATTGTCAGAAAAATAATAACAACATACCTAATAAAATTACTTGTGTCAAATATGGGTCTAGACTTGGCAATACAAGAGTGAACAATGCAGACTAATTTGGCACTCATGAAGCTTGAATTGCGTCATGCCAACGGGCATAAAATGAGTAAGTAAATGAACAAAAACTGAATATGTCTTGAAATTATAAAATGGTCCCCCGAAAAGGATTCTCATTACTTAAATATTATAGCATACGCAATGTCTATTTTCAAGAATTGGAGAAAATTGTGAGAAAAATGAATGTAACAGGGAGTAAGGGAGGAAAAGATGATTACACTAATATTCTACTTTGTAATTATTGCTATATTGTTAAATCAACAAAAGAAGCTTTCCTGCTTAGAATTAAAGTGTTGTACCCGAAGAAAATAAAATCATCCAAGCAGATCACTTAATGTCAAAAGAAGCCTTTATTTAAGTTGGCCAGCGAGGATCCCCTTACGCCTAAAAGCGGTGTCCCGGCAAATCTCGGGTTAGTTCTTTTGTTACCAGCATTTATAGGGCTTAGGAAGGGGTTAAGGCAGGGCTATAGGGCACCAGATGGGATTAGGGTTGGGCAATAGGGAGGGGGAGGAATTAGGGTGGGGCTGACTCTCTCTCTCCTGATGGTACTGGAGAATCTTTTTGGGAAGAATAACGTGTCCCATGAGTTAGCAGCCATCAGAGGAACCACTAGATCACAATCCAGAGATTCCTATTTGCTACTTTTGTATTTTTAAAATTTTATTTTCTTTCAGAAATCTTCAAAACTGAGGTCTTGTAGAAAGAAAAATAAATAAATATGAGAATGATAGCCGGGTGTGGTGGCGCAGGCCTGTAATCCAAGCGACTTGGGAGACTGAGTCAGGAGGATCGCGAGTTCAAAGTCAGCCTCAGCAACTTAGCGAGGCCCTAAGCAACTCAGTGAGACCCTGTCTCTAAATAAAATACAAAATAGGGCTGGGGATGTGGCTCAGTGGCCGAGTGTCCCTGAGTTCAATCCCTGATTCAAAAAAAAAAAAAAAAAAATGAGAATGATGGAGAGATACAGTTTTTTGAATTTGTTTTCTTTTTCTTTTATACTGAGTCCTTTCTTGGACAAGAATATTCTAGGCTTGCTTTTGTCAGACACAAATGTCTCTACCCACATGGCTGGCATTGTCCCAGGGGCTTCATACTCAACTGCACATTGGGGTCAATTTATTTCACAGTTTCTACTGTCATGTGTGTTTGAGAGAGAGTGAAAATATTTACTGAATAGCTTAATGGTTGTGTTTAGCGAATTTGTTTGTCAGCAGGCTATTTTATCCTGTGCTCCAATCAAGAAGTCCCTTTACAATCTGAAGTGTCTTATCTTTATCCTAAAAATATACCTGGGCCAAGTTCCAGGTTTTTTCTATAACCTGGGGGGATATTTTCTCCTTTAAAAGATTTCACTCTTTTCCTAGATGAGGAGGTAGTTGCTGTTTATGAGTAAATGAGAATTTGTAACTAATTGAATGTTCTCTGAGGTATCTCATGTTTGGATTTAATTGTGATACTCCTGTAGGCTATTGAATAATTAGGTGAATTTAATTTTAGTAACTGTGGACTCCTCTACTCTGTTAATAACTACTGGAGTTTCCACAGCAAGATTTCCAAAAGATGGTGGGGATTTATCAGTAATGCAGGACATTGGATCATCACCTGTGGTATACTTTCTGCTAGACCTTAAAATTTGAGTAATATGGGCCAAATTATATTGCACTATTGTATGCAAATACAAGTAAATAATGACAAATTCCATCATTATACACAAGAATAATGTAAAAATTTTTTAAATGTGGGAAAATGTTCAGAGGTGAAATTATTGGGTTACAAAAATCTTAACAAACTCAGTGCACTAATCCACTGATATGGATTAACTGGGTGCTAACTGTAGGCAGGTAAGGAGTGGCTGGAAGGAGATCAGTGGGAGCATGTCTCTGAGGTTTATATTTTGTCATGGTGAGTCAAGTTCTCTCTCTCTCTCTCTCTCTCTCTCTCTCTCTCTCTCTGCTTACTGGTTTCCGGATCCTGAGCTGTTTCCTCTATCATGCCTGCCCTTCTGCCATGATGTTCTGCCTCACTTTGGGCCAAAATGAACTTCCTCTTCTATAATTTTTTTTTCTTTTTATCAAGTCTTTTGGTCACAACTGTAAAAAATAGACTAAAACAATAAGTATAAAAATCAAATTTTATCTCAGTATCTTTGTAACAAACAATTCAAATAGTGTACTTTCCATCTCTATGGTTTTTCTATCTTTTATATTTTATATAAATGGGATCATACAACATGTAGTATCCAAAAATATTTTGAAAAGCAAATTATTAGATTTAGAGAAAGCAAACATGCCTATCAAGTGTCATAATATGGTAAAAATATAATTAAAATGTGTGCACTTGTGAGAAGTAGAGAAAAATGCAATACTAGAATAGATTATGAGGCAAAAGGACAAATAAATAGTAAAGTAGCATTCAATACAGTTGAAATTAAATCAACTATGCATGACAATTGGCTAAACATATACATAACAAAAGAGTACAGCTTAACTTTGGAACTAAACATGCTCAATCTCATGCAAAATCTTAGTGAATATTATATATGCACATTTGTAAAATTTTATGTATGATCAGAAGAAAATATGGAGAATTTAAAAAATAATGTTCTGACTAAAGCCACTAAGCATATTGCAACCCACAATTTATAAAGACAAATATTGCTGTATTTCACTAAAGAAATATTTAAAATATTGTACAGCAAAGACATCAGAAATAAAATTTCAGAAGAAAGGAGGAAAACAGGAAAAACAAGAAAGAACAGTTATAGATGCTTTTGTTCTAAAAGAACTCACAAAAGAGGAGTAAACAGTTGAGATTTTTTGCATGCCTACAGAGTGCCAAGACTTACAAGAGATTCTATAACTCCTCTTCAGTTCTAAACACAGAAAAAAATACTTCTTGGCATATTACCTGAATTTTGGGAAGGAAGAACCCCAAATTTTGAAAAAACTATGTGATGTAAATGCAGGTATACTACAAGAAAGTGAATCTTCTCAAGGTAGAAATATGCATGGCTAGCCAAAGGCATGGCTTTCTAAAAATATACACATTTTAATTTTACATACAGATAAATGACCCATTCCTTGTGATAGCTACTATCCATTGCCTTACACACTCATGTAACCAAATATCCATCAATAGGTAATGAATTAGTACATTGGTGACTTCAGACAAATTTCAATTTCCTTGGATCTGTTTTCTGAAAACATTCCTACTTTTTACAGTTTTATCACTCCTATTACTTAATCTTGTATTAATTTGTAGGGCTTTATTTATACTGATTTTTTTTTCAATTAAATTGTACAAATAATTTTTGCAGTAAGTTTCAAGAAGTTTCAGCAATCCTGCCTCTTATAAATGTGCATGTGTACACAAGGGAACATACAACATACATACAAATACACAGATGTTCTTCATTCTAACAGCTTGCTATCTTTCTATATTTTGTAAATGTCCTTAGTTAAAGTTAATAAATGAAAGGGCAGTTTTTAAAAATATCAAAGGATTTTCAGATATATAGATGTGGATAATTATTTCTCTGATGTCCTAAAATAAGCGATGATCTCTCGGGGTCCAGCTCTTGAGTAGCAGCTTTTCATACTGACTATGGACATAACTGTGTGACTTATTTGGTTAATAAGACATTAACAAATGAAAGGCAAACAGAAGCATGACAGTCTTTTCATGCTGGTGGCTTGAAACAGCCCTCAGAAAGACATGCTATTCTGCAGTCATAGACAAAAGTATGGAGATGAAAAGTCCTTCCTTCTCAGCTGTTCTTTGCCTCACATTCATCTGACCAACCAGGGAAACACAGTTGCCAAGTGAGCCCAACTGAGACCAAGAGACTGACCTGTTCAAGCAAGAGTATTATAAAATATAATAAATTATAATTGTTTAAAGTTATTGAAGCCAAAATTATAGATGACAGGGTCAAATCAAGGAAATGGAGGCCATCTAAGTCTGGGAAGTTGGAGCTCACGCCTGGGAGAATGGAATGTCAATGTCTCCAGAGTCCTTCCATCACCAAATTTACAGGCCTCCTCCCAAAAGGCTGCAGGCAGGGAATTGCTAATTAACTCCACCTAGGCTGTAATGTGCCTGAATCACTCCATTTGGTCCTTCCCCCTGCCCATCTGCTTCTCACCTTTTTGCCATCTCACTGGCACCTCCTGGACCTAAGCAGGAAGGAAAGAGATAAGTGGGAAGAGAACACGAGAACAAAGAAAACTTAAATCTATGAAAAGGGCAAGACTTGCTCATCCCATGGATTCTGCCTTTGGGTCCCTTCTCTCACCCAGGAGAAGTCTGTTCTTCTCTTTTAATTAAACTTCTTACTTTCTACTCTGGTGTTATACATCTGAGGAAGTAGGACTCATCAAGGTAACCAGCGGTGTCATTATTAAATTTTAGGGTGATTTGTTAAGTAACATCAGACAAGGGAGGCACTGTTTCCTGCCTTTTACATTGCTACTCACTAGCAGGGTGGTGTTGGGTAAACCTCTCAAGTCCCAGAAATTTGTCCTCATTAATAAAAATCAGGAATATAACAGCCATCAATTGTGTAGAGTCTTCAATTTAATCCTTTCCACCTTTAATCCTCATTGCAATTCTATGGATAGTACTATTATTGTTTGCATATTTTAGGAAAGGAAATGGAGGAGAGAGAAACAAAGGGTTCCAAGGTCACATTGTCTACTGAGAAGTAACTTTCCAATCTGCGCTTTTATCATTCAGTACTTTCCAATTGATGCCTGTCTTTAAACAAAATGTTTCCCTCTCTCTCCCTTCCACCTCCCCCACCCACAAGTGTCCAGCTTGTCAGGTTTTATATATTTCAAATGGAGTTTAAAGGTGACCAGTAGTTCTTTCTGGTCAATAGTAGAATTTGTCTCTCTAGCTGCCTTTATTTCTGTGGTTTTGCTAGAGGAAACTTCTCCCCAGTAACATCTTACATTGTTCTATTGTCCTCTGGAGGGCAGTCCATCTGCTTCTGCTGGCTTACTGCATAACAAGCTCTGCTTAGGAACCTAAAAGAACATAAATCTGAAACTACACATCCATGCTTGTCAGTGCCATATAATATAACTCCTGTTCAGTAATTATGTATGATAAACATCCTGATTATAATACATCTCATCTACTGAGGTGGTCTACTAAACACACATAATGCTGGTTTACTGACATAACTAGGCTATACACAGCTTTTTAATGTGCTATTTCTTGAATAGAGAGACTTCTTTTTATCTCTTTCAAGATTGTTCAAATGATGGTGTCTTGCATACTGAATGCACCATTTACATTCAATTAAAATGTGAGTCCTCACCCTCTCCAAACTAATTTGCTACAAATAAGTATGCTCCCTTTTCAGTGGTTGATTAAAAAATCAATATTTTTAGGCTCTACAAATTTATTTTTGACAAATTATGAAAATCATATTTCTAAATCATCTTATTTCCAGATTTTCTCTAAGTAGTCTTTCTCCACATCTTTTAGTAAGCAATAATATTTTTTCATCAGATCCCGATTCAGCCCTCTCAAAAGTGAACAGAATGAACTGCATCCAATGGAACAAAATATAACATGTATTGGCATAGAAACAAGACTTCTAATGGTCAAGTCAAAAATCTACCCATGCTGGATAATTAACAAATTAGGAAATCTTCCTTCCTTCCTTCCTTCCTTCCTTCCTTCCTTCCTTCCTTCCTTCCTTTCTTCCTTCCCTCCTTCCTTTGTTCCTTTCTTTCTATTTCTTTGGAAGAGGATTTGAACCCAGAGTTGCTTAAGCATTGAGCCACATTTCCAGCCCTTTTTTATTTTTTAAATTTTAAGATGGGGGTCTAAATTGATTAGAATCATAGCTAAGTTGCTGAGGCTGGCTTTCAACTTGTGATCTTTCCTACCTCAGGCTCCAGACCTACCAGGATTATTAACACATGTCACTGCACCCAGCTAGTAAATATTTATTTAAAGGATGATGTCAAAGAAAACTGATGAATTATAATGCGACATGGTTGTATAACATTCATGAAAGAGGAATGAAGACTCTTACTTTGTGCTAATACTCAAGAATGTGCTAAATCCCCCTTCATGCTCAAAACACTAGGAAAAATAGGGATAGTGGGGACATTCCTTAACATTGTAAAGGCCATTTATGCCAAGCCCACAGCTAACATCATTCTAAATGGAGAAAAATTGAAAGCATTCCCCCTGAGAACTGGAACAAGGCAGGGATGCTCTCTTTCGCCACTACTATTCAACATTGTTCTTGAAACTCTAGCCAGAGCAATTAGACAGACCAAAGAAATTAGAGGAATACGAATAGGAAAAGAAGAGCTCAAACTATCCCTATTTGCTGATGACATGATTCTCTATTTAGAAGACCCCAAGAATTCCACCAGAAAACTTCTGGAACTCATAAATGAATTCAGAAAAGTAGCAGAATATAAAATTAATGCTCATAAATCTAACGCATTTTTATTCATAAGTGATGCATCCTCTGAGAGAGAAATTAGGAAAACTACCCCATTCACAATAACCTCAAAAAAAAAATAAAATACTTGGGAATCAATCTAAGAAAAGAAGTGAAAGACCTCTACAATGAGAACTACAGAACACTAAAGAAAGAAGTTAAAGAGAATCTGAGAAGATGGAAAGATCTCCCATGTTCTTGGATAGGCAGAATTAATATTGTCTAAATGGTCATACTTCCAAAAGCACTATAAAATTCAATGCAATTCCAATTAAAATCCCAATGATGGACCTCATAGAAATAGAGCAAGCAATCATGACATTCATTTGGAGGAATAAGAGACCCAGAATAGCTAAAGCAATCCTTAGCAAGAAGAGCGAAGCAGGGGGTTTCACAATAACAGACCTTCAACTATACTACAGAGCAATAGTAATGAAAACAGCATGGTATTGGTACCAAAATAGACAGGTAGATCAATGGTACAGAATAGAGGACACAGAGACAAACCCACATAAATACAGGTATCTCATACTTGACAAAGGAGCCAAAAACATACAATGGAGAAAAGACAGCCTCTTCAACAAATGGTGCTGGGAAAATTGGAAATCCATATGCAGCAAAATGAAACTAAACCCATATCTCTCACCCTGTACAAAACTCAACTCAAAATGGATCAAGGACCTAGAAATTAGACCAGAGACCCTGCACATAATAGAAAAGAAAATAGGTCCAAATCTTCATCACGTTGGCCTAGGACCAGATTTCCTTAACATGACTCCCAAAGCACAAGAAATAAAAGCTGGAATCAATGATTGGGATAGAGTCAAACTAAAAAGCTTTTTCTCAGCAAAGGAAACAATCAGCACTGTGAAGAGAGAGCCTTCAGAGTGGGAGAAAATTTTTGCCACATGCACTTCAGATAGAGCAAATCTCCAGAATCTACAAATTGCTCAAAAATCTTTACACCAAGAATGCTAATAACCCAATCAATAGATGGGCCAAGGAAATGAACAGACACTTTACAGAGGAAGATCTATAAGCAATCTACAGATTTATGAAAAAATGTTCAACAGCTATTGTTATAAGAGAAATGCAAATCAAAACCACCTTAAGATTTCATCTTACCCCAATTAGAAAGCCTTTCATTAAGAATACAGGCAACAACAGCTGTTGGCAAGGATGTGGGGAAATGGGTACACTCATACATTGCTGGTGGGATTGCAAGTTGGTGCAGCCACTCTGGAAAGCAGTGTGGAGATTCCTTAAAAAACTTGGAATGGATTCACCATTTGACCCCACTATCCCACTCCTTGGCCTATACCCAAAGGACTTAAAATCAGATTACTACAGTGATGCAGCCACATCAATGTTCATAGCTGCTCAATTCATAATAGCTAGATTGTGGAACCAACCTAGATGTCCTTCAATAGATGAATGGATAAAGAAACTGTGGTATATATACACAATGGAATATTACTCAGCCATAAAGAAGAATAAATTTATGGCATTTGTAGGTAAATGGATGATGTTGGAGACTATTATGCTAAGTGAGATTAGCCAATCCCCAAAATCCAAAGGCCAAATGATCTCTCTGATAAGTGAATGATGATGTGTAATGTGGGGCGGAATGATGGCAAGAATGGAGAAAGGATAGAGAGCATAGAGGGAAGGGAGGGGTGGGGTTGAAGTTGGGGGGTAAGAATAATAACAGTATATGTGACAGACATCATTGTCCTGTGTACATGTATGAATGAACAAATGGGGTGACTCTACTTTGTGTACAACCAGAAAAACAATTGCTGTACTCCATTTGTGTTCAATGAATCAAAAAATTAAATAAAAAGGAAAAAAAAAGAATGTCCTAAATCCATAAAAATGATCAGTTATGTGTCTTTTTGTGAGTATTTGGCATTCTGAAATTATGCAGTCATTCAGATCCTGCAGTATCTGGTTATAATGGCTAGCAACTTGGGTTTTCAATAAAAAGTGACAGAAAATCTTATAATTTTGAGTACCATATTTGAATTTAAGGGAAATGGATAATTCCTTCAGGGAAAACTAAAAACTCAGTCTATGTATTGAGATTTTAGCAAATATTATATGCAAGATCTCTGCCTTCTTCTTCATGTTCTTTTGCTCTGTAGGAGGTAATTCCATTCAGCATGCATAAGAAACCTTACTTGTACTCTCAGAGGATCCTGGAAATTTTGCATTCTGACTTCTTATTTTACTAAGAACGGCACACCACATCCATTTGTGGTTTACATGAGATCTCTAATGACAAAGAAAATAAGCAAAGTAAACATTAGAAAAATAACTAAGGGTTCTTAAAATAATGCTTTCATGACCTGGTTTCCTGCTCTACCCTTAGACTTGTCCTCTTATAAGCATGGCTTAGTTAAGATACATCTATTGTGTCTTCTTTTTTAAGAATAACTATTCTATCTACCTTTCAGATACTCAAACAAATAACAAATTACTTCACCTTCTTTTAGTTTCCAAGTAATTGAATGAGCCATTTTCTAGACAATATGTGTTTATTAATGATATATTATGAAAGCATACTTTCAAGTATGGTTTTCAATATTTTCAAAAAATTGTTTTCCCATAAATGATTCTTAACTATGTTTTTGTTAAACAATATTCACTTACCACCATATACTACCAACAAATTAAATGAGCACAGGTATAAGTACATAAAATAAATATACAAAATATAAAAATATGTAAAATATATGTGTATAATAAGCATATACACATACATATACACATACACTATATCTTCTAATGTGCTTTTATTTCAGGTCTCTTATGAGATCTGTGGTGTTAGTAAAGATAAATGCTCTTTTTTTTTGGCTATTTTTTAAAAAAGAAAAGAATGACCTCCAGATATCTTTAAAATCATTTCACATTCCTCTTGAAAAATTTGTATTAGAAAAATGCACATATTCATATATACTTCTTTTTCCATTGATCTTTTTCTTTAATTCTTTGGGTTTTTTTTGCCATTCTTTAGTGGATTTCACAGTATATGACAGGTTTTCCTCTGTGGTTCCTCTTTCAAGATGATCCTTACCATGCATTATTTCTTATCTATTTGTTTATTCACTCATCTTTTAAATAGACATTCAAGATATATCATACACACTTCTGTCCAGTTGCTCCATATAGAGATATTATGTAGTTTATCACTGTCAAACCCTCCTTATTTCCCCTCCCAGGAGATTATAGGTTGAGTGAAATTCATTGTTGGCCAAGATGAAGAGACTGACAGTGATATTATTGTAAGAAATCTCTAGGTACCTTCAGGTGCACAATGGAAGTTAAACAGCTTCTGAATCTCTGCCATCTTATACCTGGCTTCTCACCACAGATCTATAAATGGGCTCTGTCTTACATGCATAAAACATTTATATCTATGAGACAAGCAGGTGAAAATAATACTGAAATATTTTATCTGAGTAATCTATGAATTTATCACAAATGTTGTAAGTAATCTACTTATGTACAGTTAACATTAACATGTATTACTGAAATATGCATTATTTGAAATAGTGATTGACAATCTTAACCTTTCATGAAAATATCAAAATACACTTGTACATACAAAATATTAAACTGTTTTCATAATCCAAGGAGATATTATGGACTACAAAAGACATTTGACTGGACTTAGAGGCTCTGGGTTTTTCTCTGGGTTCTTCCTCTAACTAGACAAATTGACTTTCTTTTCATAATAAAGGAGAGAGTGAAAATGAAGGAATGTTCAATTTGGTGTTTTTATGGAAATCATTACTATTATGTCCAATTAAAAATTTTCACCACATAAAGAAAAGCTATAATTTACTACTTAAGCCAAAATAATTTTGAGTGGAAAAGGATCACTGCAGTGGTATAGACTTGTAATTTTAGTTACTCAGGAGTCTGAGTCAAGAGGATCATAAATTTGAGACCAGTCTCAGCAATTTAGCCCTATCTCAGAATAAAATAAGAAAGGAGTAGGGACCTAGCTCAGTCGTTAGAGATTCCCTGGGATCGATCCTCAGTACTGGAAAAAAATTAAAAGTAAATCAAGAGTGTCCCAGGAAACCTGAGAAGCATAATAACCCTGCTCATTTAGTTGTAAAGTTTTGTGTCCTTTGTGTCCTCTTCCTCTTCCTTCCCTCTACTCCCCCCCCCCCCCCCCCCCTCCCTTCTCCTCCTCCTCCTCCTCCTCCTCCTCCTCCTCTTCTTCTTCTTCTTCTTCTTCTTCTTCTTCTTCTTCTTCTTCTTCTGTACTGGGAAATTGAACCCAGGGGTTTACCACTGAGCTTCATCTCTAGCCCTTTTTATTTTTTATTTTGAGACAGGGTTTTGCATTTGTGCTAAACTGCTTAGAGCCTCACTAAATTGCTGAGGCTGGCCTTGGATTTACAATCCTCCTGTTTAAGTCTCTGGAGTTGTTGGGATTATAAGCATGTGCCACTGTGCCTGGTTTAAACTGTCTTTCTCATAATTTTTAAACTGATGTTCACGTTTTTATTTGATCTATCAGAAGATAAATCACATTTTTTATATTTAGTTATCTACAATCATCTGGGCTACATGATTATAGGTTACAAAAAATATTCTAATAATTCACCACTGAAAATTCCCTGATGGTCTCTATTAATCACATTCTGTTAATGTTGTCCACTTTATTTTCTCAATTGTGATCTGACATTTTTTCAATACTTCTGCTTCTCATTACTATTGCTTTTCTTTCTAGTAGAAACTCCCAGGCCTTTTGCTTCTCCTATCCCTTTCTTAGCACCCCTAGCCCCCATAAACTTATCAAAATTTCAATTCAGTTTCATTTTTTATACATAAAATTCCATGATTAATTAATCTCCAATTAATCTGTTAACATTTTTAGTATCTTCCATCCTTGACAAATTACTTTATTGATTCCTAACTTAAATAACATTATTCAAATTGATGATGTATCAGATAAAAGTTTGCTTCCTCTCTAATGTGGCAAGACACTTAAAGGAAAGTCACTGTAATCCTGAAACTTAGTACAAATTTATGCTATTTAGGTTCAGTTTTGTCCCACTTGGCCTACCATTTATTCTTTTCTAGTTGATTATCATATTTGGATCAATAACTTCTATCTTCTTAAATTTTTCAAATCTCTGATTAATCTCTCACATATTGGTGATGCACCCAATGTAAGTTAGTGCTCTATTTTAAGAAAATTCAACCACCAATTTTTCTTCCATGCACCTAAATCTTATCATATGTAAATAGCCATTCACTGTCCTTCATTCCCTCTCTGAGTTCTATGTATGGCCAGAAATGCATCTTTATTTTCCTGTGAGATATTTAGTTTTGTCATTCATTCCAAGAATCCTCTTTTTCTGAGGTTGAGCTTCTTAGTGTTTGGGGATTATTGATAAATTTTATGTTGCAAAGCTAAAACTCAGAGTAAAGATGCCCCCAAAGATAGCCCATACTCATAGATGTTTTGGTTTTGATGTATATTCCTTTTGATAGAGAAGACTGTTGGGGATAAATAACATTTTATGCATGATGAAAAATTTTTTTTCAGAAGTTGAGATTGCAGAATATAACTGTGGTGTATGAATTTCTGGGAGACTGGACAGTAAGAACTGTAAACTTTGCAGTTCTATTGGACAAATTGAATGAAATAATGAACAAATTTCATGAAGGGAATGTTGTACAGGATCCTGTTTCTTGGATTACTCTATCAAGGAGGAAAGCTCCAAAATATAATTGATAAGAATACCTCAACAGCTATACATGATGAAAGGAAATTGGATTTATCTAATATAAGAAAAGTAAATGAATGGAGCTTGGATATTTAAAAATATACTGTGTACCTTTATTAACTTTTTCAGATAAGAGACTCAAGGAACTCAGACACTTTAGCTCTCCCTATAATAACATTATCAAAGTATATCAGAATGATTTGAACTGATTCTCATTTCTCCTCATATCCTTCTCATTCTCCTAATTCTCTTCAGATTCTTGCCATATGATCTGAAGAAAATATTTCCACTCTGGAAACCAGAGTAGTGGGCACTGATTGCCAATTTCTGAAAATGTGTCATTGAGATAATAGTAATTAAAGCCATCCGCATTTTCATACTTTTGTTTGTAGACCTTACACATAATGGAAACAGACTTGGGGGCAAGTTATGCATCTTCAAGGACAGTACCCCATTTTTGGAGGTTGTTATCTCCAAGCACTCAAAAACCATGTTTTTCATTTTATGGTGCTAGTATTTTTCTGGGTGGTTTAGTATGTGATAAAATAAGTTGATCCAATGGTTTCATGTCAAATATCAAATTTATTTTGGTATAAAATAAGACCCTAGGTCAGATATTCTGTAGTATTGAAAAAAAACTAAAGTTTTTAGATGATAGTATTAATGATATCCATGCAGTCAAGAAATAGAAATCTGTGCTCAGAATGTGTTGATTTCGGTTAAGACGAATCACTGTCCCACCTAGGATAATAGGTCCTCAACTTTACAATAGCAGTAGTAGGTTGATCATCCTTGATAAATGTAAGTATGTGACCCTCTTCTGTCAGTCCTGGTCTACAATGGATATCTAATACCTTCTCAGTGATCTTACTGCACCCTCACCAAATATGAGGAAAGTTATTGATGACTTCTTGGAGTATAGATTTAGCAGAATTTCCAGCATTCTATAATAAAATTTCTTTGACAGTCAGCTTGACCTGACTGTAGTCATTTTAACTCACAATCAACGTGAGTTGATTACCTTAAGTAATCCTGAACTGTTCTTCCCCAAAACAGTTCCCTGAATACTATTAACCATTATAACAGTTTATGAAAGTTTAAAAATGGGGTTCGATGCTGTCAACACCAGGAATATGCCTGATGTCTTTGATATTAGGTTGAGATAAGCTTTGTACTTTCTGGCTTGGGTAAAGTTACTTTCGTCCTGGCCATCATATAACCTTCTTTACACTGACCCAAATCGTAGGCATGGTCTTGCTGCAATGCATAACCACATTTCTGTCAGTGAGTCTTCATTAAATTGCACTGGGACTAGGTTTTTCCAGACAGCTACTTCTTTAATTCTTTGATCATATTTTCCAACATCAGTGATGGTAGCTCTGTCATTTATACCTGACTTATTTTGGACCTTCTCTTTCTTCAAGCTTCCGAACTCTACACCAGCACTAGGTTCCTTACCAGAAAGATACTCTCATGTTAATACATTCTCCCTTTCCCCATACATAGTGTGAAATTGATGAAATGATATCCTAACTAAGAATATTTACATTTTAAATTACTACTGCCTGAATCTAGAACCTCAAGAAGGAGTTTAATGCATATTATCTGGATTCTAGCTAAGTTATGCAGCTCTTTAAGTAGATCCAGGAGTTTTCTGGGTCAATTGTGTTAAGATTTAACCATAGTTATTTTTCTCATGTTTAATAGAGACAAGGAGGAAGGTTTTCAAGAATAGAGTGAGTTGTCTTGCAAGTCAAGGACATTTTGATATCTTCAGTTAAGTGGGAAGCATTACCTTTTAATGAGGAAATGTGGTCACTTTCTGCAGACTTACAAAGGATATGGAAATTCAAAAGTCTTTTAGGCAATGTTCTAGCTACTACCATACACATGTTCTAAGATCCTACTTCTTCCCAGTCTGGGCCTTGATCTTGCTGAGCATACTTGACATGATTTAAAATTCATCACACTCTAGAACACTGAATGGAACCAAAAGACAGACTTCGAGATCTTCATGTAAGAAATGTTTTGATGAGTGCTTTACTCTCAAGGTAGCTTAGTTCCAACAACGAATTAAAGAATATGAGTAAGCATTCTAATCAAAAGGTCTCAGTAGACCTCAAAAGGAACTCTGGATCTGGCAGGGCCTGGCCTTGCAGCTTTGTTTATATTATACCAAGAGGGCCAGGCTTTAATACTCTGATTAAATGTCCATTCTATATGAACCATCTTTGGAAAGGGAGACCTGGGTGAAATGACTGTTTTCCATTTGAGTGCAATTGCTCCACAGAGATTCAGCTGAGAACATACAGCTGCCAACACTTAATAGCAAGTGAAAAAAAAATATGAGAGTTTCCATCCTGAGGAAGGTGAGGGCAGAATCTTGACAGTATACATTATCTCCAATAGCTTTTATTAGTCTTATTAATTTGTTTTAGGATGTAAAACCTGTGATTATTTTACCATAAAGCATACAAATAGGAAATCATATGCTAGAAGAGCTATACATCACTAATAAATTTTATTGCTTAACTTTTGTAAAATTCACAATGGAATATTATTTATATTTTCCAACCAACTAGCACATGAACATAACTTCAGTGATTAAATAGATCTAAATTTGTATATCATCTAACTCATGGGAACAGAAAAGAAAAATAACTCAAAGAAAAACAAGGTTTGACTCTAATAATTTAAATAACAGTCAGTATTTCTATTCTAGTAAACAGTATTATTCAACTTGTAATTGCTTTCTCATGGTCTGTCTTTAGAGATTAAGGGTGACATGTTGAAGTGTCATCCCAACTTTAAATAGTTCCAGTTATTCTCAAGGCACATACACAATTATTTTCTTTTAAAGTTTTTTCCTTGATCTTGTTAGCACTTTCTAGTTGTGGCATTTTGATGTTGGCAGAAAAATAAACTTGTAGATAAAGCCATCTGCTAACTATTTTTCTACAGGACCTTCACACTATTTATATAAAACGAAATTTAGAAAAAGAATCCATAGTGACTAATTTCATTTGAATTGACACCTTCACCATGATTTTTCTTTCATGGTCATAGCAATAATTCCTAACACAGTCAAACAAACTCTCAGACACAGAGTCTACGTGACTCAGATTTTGAAGATACATAGCAAGGCAAAAGTTTGATCAGAACTTTCTCTGAAGTAATATCAAATCTGTGATATTCTGTTTACTCATTCTTGCCAATTAAGAGTTTACTCCAGACACTTGAACCACTGTCTCATTTGAACTCTGAAAAATGTATGGCATTCTTTGCTACTATGAGTTGTGAAATATTAAATGACTTGGTCTTCTTATTTGTTTAGGTAGTGGAATAAGTGTGAGGACTATTCGTGTTATTTTAGCAATTCAAATATAACATTAAATATCAAGAGAGATAAATTATGCATATGTTGAAACTTTAAAATTCTATTATTTTCTTACCCTATATAAAGCTATAGGGTAAGAAACCGATATACTATATACTATATAACTGGGAAGTATTATAATGTATACTATATAACTATATAACTGGGAAGTATTATTAATAAAAATAACTGTTGCCAAATTAGTTAAAAATGAGTAGGATATCTACCCCCTTTGAATAATAGAGAAATATAAATAAATGATCTCATAGAAAGTATAAACTGAATCTAAAAAGAAAAATCTAATCTTATTTTTTAATATTTTATAATTTTTGTGCTAAAGAAGTTATAGGATCTACAATAATTATAATAATAAAAATTATATTTGCTATTCAGAGGAAGAAAATTAAGTGGATTTTGGTGTGGATCTAAAATGTCCCCAAAAGTCCATGTTTTGAAGATTCAGTCCTAAATGCAGCAATGTCCAGAGGTGAAGCTTTTGGGAAGTGATTGAATCAAGGTTCTTGCTGTATCAGTGTATTAATTCATTGACAGCTGAATGGAATACTGGTAGATGGTAGAAACTATGAGCAGACAGGGCATGGTTGGCAAATGTAGGTGGTTATATGTCTTGTTGGAGAATGTCTTGGAGAATGTCTTGTTTTGGGCCCCTTTCATCTCTTTGATTCCAACTGCAAGGAGCTGAGAAGCTTTCCTCTGTCAAGCCCTTCTGCCATAATCTCTTGCCTTACATCAGGCCAGAGCAATGAAACCAGCCAACCATGAACTGAAATGATGAGCCAAAATAAACTTCTTCCTTTAAGATGTCTATGTTAGGTATTTTTGTCACAGTGATGAAAAGCTGACTCATACACATGGACACTAATTCTATCTTAGTAATTTCATGAATAAAAAATGGTGGGTAGGTGAATTCTGACCAAGATGGAGTAGCCCATTCCTCTCAGGTTCTCCCTCTTACAACTAAAAATCCTGAATATAAAATAAGAAGTAAGCACAAGAATACTCTAAAATATGAAAAGAAGAAGGCAAACTACCTCCATCATTAGGGAGGCAGAGCACTCAGTACTCTGAGTTTCCAGTTGCTTCACCTAATATGGATAGGGAGATCCAGAAGCCACATCTGAGAACCACCAACAGGCATCTCAAATTTCACATACTAAATGATAACATTTTAATAAAAACTATAGAAAAGAAGAATAGATTATGGATTGACAAGGGTTAAGGATGTTTGCAGGTGGAAAGGATGTAGATGCACTTATAAAAGAAACTATAATTATCTCAGTTTTTAAAATTGGGTTTATTTCATAAGCAATAAAAATAGAAACTAAAAGTATAGACCATAAAGTGAAAATCAGTGTAATATGAATTTCCACCATGTACACATTTGAGCAGACTGTGCTTATTTTTTTTTAATTTGGGAAACATAATGCCTTATAAAATATTTCATTCTATATTGAATTTTCTCTGAGTCCAAAGTGTCGTTTTCACAATATTTTCCCATATATTTTATACCTAAAAATACACAAAATATTCTAAATTCTTTTTCTATTATGTCCATTTTAATATGAAGTTTTCCAGTTACTTCATTTTTTCTTAATATCACTTGCTGATCCTTAAGTGAGCTGGTTGATCTTCCTTGTATGTACTTATGTTTACTTCTGTTTTTGAGAATCTGAATTTCTTTTTAAAATTTTTTTTTTTCACTTAGCATGATAGTCTCTAATTCCATCCATTTATCTTCAAAATGCCATAATATTATTATTCTTTATGTATGGCTGAATATCATTCCATTGTGTATATACACCACATTTTCTTTATCCATTCATCTGTTGAAGGGCATCGAGGTTGGTTCCACAGTCTAGCTATTGTGAATTGAGCTGCTATAAACATTGATGTGGCTGCATTACTGTAGTGTGCTAATATTAAGTTCTTTGGGTATAAACTGAGGAGTGGGATAACTGACTCAAAATGTGGGTCCATTCCAAGTTTTCTGAGGAATCTCCACACCGCTTTGCAGTGTGGCCAATGATATATAATTGGGTTGGGGAGGTGGGGGTGAGAGAAGAATGGAGGAACTTTAGATTACCTAGAGTGGAATGAGAGGGGGGAGGGGGAAAGGGGAGTTATGAAAAATGGTGGAATGGGACAGACATCATTACCCTATGTACATTTACGTTTGCATGAACGATATGAATCTATGTCATGCACAACCATTGAAATGAAAAGTTGTGCCCCATTTATGTACAATGATTCAAAATGAAGTCTGTAAAAATAAATTTAAAAAGAGGGGAAGAAATTTTTTAAAAATATTATTTCAGTTGTTGATGGACCTTTATTTTTTAAAATTTATTTATATGTAGTGCTGAGAATCAAACCTAGTACCTCATACATGCTAGCAAGTGCTCTATCACTGAGCCCCAACCCCAGCTCCAGAATTTCAAAATTGAACATGACATGCTAGATGACATTAATAACAAATCAGACATTTCAGAAGAAAACATTAGTGAACATTAGTTAATACGAATAGAAACTATCTTACCCTAAGAAGAGATTGAAAATCTCTTCTTGGAGTAATTTGTCAATGCTTGGATTTCTTTCAACATTTATTGATAGAATAGTTTTGCTACCTAGAATTCTATCACTGTGAAACTTCATCCCAAAAACTAAGAGCGATTTTTCTTATATATTAAAGCTAAAATAATCCACAAATTATAGGTCTGCACTACAAAATATTATTTTTTACAAAAACAAAATTCTAGAGGTGAGAGTTCCATAACTAAGGAAAAAAGTCATCAGTTTTTAAAGAGAAATGAGGGCACAAAACTTTTATTACATGCCTCAATTGTGGGACTATTAGACTCCAAAAATAATCATCCTGAAAACATGTAAATTAATATTGTACAGACAAAAGAATAATTAATATACTTTTGAGATTTAAAATATGTGAAAATAAGATGATAATTAAATGCAAATATGGAAGTAATAAATAGTGCTGAAGTATTCTTAGGTTCTACAATTATTGTGTAAGTGGAAATATAAATGATTCTGAAGATTATTAGCAAAGGGGTAAGTTTCATGTATTACACTAAAAAATCTAGAATCCTACTTTTAGTTTAAAATAAAACAACCTAAAAATTAAATGTATTCCAAATAACCTAGTATATGGTAATTTTTAATAAGGAAAATTGCTAATCTCAAATAAGATACATATAGAAAACAAAAAGTTATAGTACACAAACAATAAGCAAAAAAAGTAATATAGCTATACTAAATCAGACAATATAAGGCTATAAGCATTATAAATAAAAACAAAAATATTATCACAATTAAGAAGTCAATCCAACAGGAAAATGTAATTCTATGTGTTTATGTTTTGAATATGTACAGCCTGTATAAATCCCTGCAGACAAAAACTTTTAATGAAATAATTGACACTGTATCCTGCCATTGAGAAATTGTGTTTCTTTGTACTTACCAGATGAGTTGCAAACTTACGTGTACAAAAAAAAAAAAAATCTGCATGCCAGTATTTATTGATGCCTTTATGCATAATTGTAGAAACAGAAGCAGGCAAGATTCCCTTTAGTACCTGAATGGGTAGATAAAATATGACACATCCAGACAAGGAAATTTATTCAGCACTAAAAGAAAATGAGTTATTGTGCCCTGAGAAAACATGGAGGAACACTAAGTGCATATTTACTAAGTAAGAGAAATCAGTTTGAAAGGAAATGTGCTATACAATTCCAACTACATGACATTCTGGAACAGCTGAAACTATGGAGTAAATGATTGGTGTTTGTTAGGATTTAGGGGTTTGAAGAGGTTAAGAGGCAGAGCATAGGGGATTTTTATGACGATGAAATTATTGTGTAGTACTGTAATAGTGGATACATTTGTCCAAACTGTCAGAATGCACAACACCAAGAGTGAACCCTGGTGCAAACTATGAGCTTTGGGTGATGATGTCTCAATATATGTTACCAATTGTAATACATCAATTGTAATTCATGTACTACTCAGGTGAAAGTTGTTCATAGTGGAAGAGACTATGCCTGTGGAGTTTGGAGCAAAGACTACAGAAGAACTCTGTTCTGTTTGTTTGATTTTTATGTGAGCTTAAAACTACTCTAAAACTATTGGTCTATTTAACAACAAATAAAATGTCTCCAGATCAATTTAACTTAATTTAAAGGATAAGAAACCCTACCAAAAACTATTTAGTATTCTGTTAAGAAATGAAAGAAGATTTAAAAATGACACTTTTATATTATTTTGAAATATCAATAGTATTATTATGGCAATTATATCAAATTCAATACAATTAACTGACATATCAAATTCAATAAATCAACTCCCAGAAAATTATATTCTTACAGAAATTAGCAGTCTGATAATCAAATTTAAGTAGAAAGAAATGGACTAAGGCAGTCCTGAGTAAGACTTGCGCTAAGGTCTTGTAAGGCCAGTAGAGATTTACTACAAAGCCAAAGTATTGTGTTTTGTAATTACAGACAAATAGAACAGTATACCAAAATAGCCTAGAAAAACATGTATTTGTGTACAAACAACAATTTTAAGGTTAATTATGTATGTATATGAAAATATACTAATGAATCTGGATGTCCTACCTCACATCATACAGAAAATGAATACATGAATTGTGAAACTAAACTGAGGTTTAAAAATATCTATTAGTTTTAGGACATTTGGACAACATGGATCTTTTAAGCAGAGAACAAGCAAACCAAAAGCATTAGTTTCTGTTTCAGTGGATTCATTACTGATGTATAGGAACACGTTTGATTCATGGGTGCTGATTTTATATCTGCTACTTTCCTGAATTCATTTATTAGTTCTAGAAGTTTTCTAGTGGAAATTTTTGGATCTTCTAAATATGGAATCATGTCATTGAGAAAGTAGTGATACTTTGACTTCTTCTTTTCCTATTCATATCCCTTAAATTTCTTTTGTCTGTCTAACAGCTCTGGCTAGAGTTTCCAGGACTATGTTGAATAGAAGTGGTGAAAGACAGCATCCTTGTCATGTTCCAGTTTTTAGAGGAAATGCTTTCAATTTTTCTCCATTTAGAATGATATTGGCCTTGGGTGTACCATAGATAGTTTTTGCAATGCTGAGGTATGTTCCTACTATCCCTAGTTTTTCTAGTGTTTTGAATATGAAGGGGTGCTGTATTTTGTCAAATGCTTTTTCTGCATCTATTCAGATAATAATATGATTCTTGTTTTTAAGTCTATCGATGTGATGAATTACATTTATTGATTTCTGTATGTTGAATCACCTTGCTTCCCTGGGATGAACCCCACTTGATTGTGGTGAACTACCTTTTTAATAATTTTATATGCAATTTATCATAATTTTAGCATCTATGTTTGTAAGGGACATTGGTCTGAAATTTTTTTTTCCTTGATATGTCTTTGTCTGGTTTTGTTTCAGAATGATACTAGTCTTATAGAATGAGTTTGGAAGGGTTTCCTCCTTTTCTATTTCATGGAATAATTGGAAGAGAATTGGTATTAATTTATTTGAAGTTCTTATAGAACTCAGCTGAGAATCCCTCTGGTCTTGTGCTTTTCTTGGATGTTTGACTTTTGATGGCATCTTCTATTTCATTGCTTGAAATTGATCTGTTTAAGTTATGTATGTCTCCAACTTCAGTTTGGGTAGGTCATACGTCTCTAGAAATTTGTCAATGTCTTTGAGATTTTCTATTATGTTGGAGTATAAATTTTCAAAATAGGTTCTATTTATCTTCTGTATTAGAAAACTACCCCATTCATAAGAGCCTCAAAAAATAAAATAAGATATTTGGGAATCAATCTAATAAAGAGGTGAAAGACCTCTACAATGAAAACTACAGAACACTAAAGAAAGAAATTGAATAAAACCCTAAAAGATGGAAAGATCTCCCATGATATTGGATAGGCAGAATTAATATTGTCAAAATGGTCATACTACCAAAGCATTATACAAATTTAATGCAATTCATATTAAAATCCCAATGACATTCTTCATGGAACTAGAAAAAGCAATCATGAAATTCATTTGGAAGAAAAGAGACCCAGAGTGTCCAAAGCAATTCTTAGCAAGAAGAGTGAAGCAGGAGGCATAACAATACCAGAACTTAGAGTATATTACAAAGCCACAGTAATAAAAATGACATGGTATTGGCACCAAAACAGACATGCAGACCAGTGGTACAGAATTGAAGACACAGAGACAAACCCAAATAAATACAATTATTTCATATTAGACAAAGGTGTCAAAAATGTTCCTTGGAGAAAAGATAGGCTCTTCAACAAATGGCACTGGAAAAACTGGAAATCCATATGTGGTAAAATGAAAACAAACCTCTATCTCTCACCCTGAATGAAACTCAAAATGTGTCAAAGACCTAGGCACTAGAACAGAGACCCTGTGCCTAATAGAAGAAAAGTAGGCACAAATCTTCACCTTATGGGCTTAGGAGCTGAGTTCCCTAACAAGACTCCTAGAGTGCAAGAAGTAAAGACAAGAATTGATAAATAGGACGGATTTAAACTAAAGAGTTTCTTCTTAGCAAAGGAATCAATCAGTCATGTGAAGACAGAACCTATAGAATGGGAGAAAATCTTTACCACATGCATCTCAGATAGAGCATTAATAATTGGATATGTGAGGAACTCAAAAAAACTCAACATCAAAAAACAAATAATCCAATCATAAATGGGGTAAGGAACTGAGCAGACACTTCACAGAAGAAATACCATTGATCAACAAATAAATGAAAAAAATGTTCATCATCTCTATCAATTAGAGAAATGCACATCAAAATTGTTCTAAGATTTCATCTCACTCCAGTCAGAATGGCAATTATCAAGAATACAAGCAGCAATAAATGTTGGTGAGAATGTGGGGGAAAGGTACACCCATACATTGCTGGTAGAACAGCAAATTGGTGGAAACACTCTGGAAAGCAGTATGGAGATTCCTCAGAAAATGGTGCTTAGAATGGTACCTCCATTTGACCCAGTTACCTTACTCCTTAGTTTATACCAAAGGACTTAAAATCAGCATATTACAGTGACATCAGACACATCAATGTTTATATCAGCTCAATTCACAATAAACTCTGGTAACAACCTAGGCACCCTTCAACAGATGAATGGATAAAGAAAATATGGTATATACACACAATGGATTATTACTCAGCCTTAAAGAAGAATGAAGTTATGGCATTTTCCAATAAATGGATGGAGTTGGAGAATATCATGCTAAGTGAAATAAGCCAATCCCAAAAATCCAAAGCCTGAATGTTTTCTCTGATATGTAGATGCTAATTTACAATATGTGGAGGGGAGTGCTGGGGAAGAATACAGGTAGTTTGAATTTGGCAGAGGAGAGGGAACAGAGAGGAGGGGGAATTGGGGTAGGAAGGATAGTAGAATTAGTAAGTCATTATTACCTTATGTACCCATATGACTACATGACCACTGTGATTATACATCATATCCTGTACAACCAGAAAAATGAGAAGTTATAGTCCATTTATTTTTGATGTGTCAGTGTGCTTTCTACTGTCATGTATAACTAATTAGAACAAATTTAAAAAGCATTGAAAAGAAAAGGGTGTCACAGGAACTTAATGAAATTTATGAGTCTATTTTTTTAAATCCAAGAAAAAGATTGAAAATAGATGCCTTAAAATAGAAATAAATGTTGTAATATATTATTAAACCAAATACTTAAATATGTTCTATGCAAATAATGTCTAAAAATCAGTATGAAAAGTCATAAAACCAGTAAAAACCTGGCAAGACAGCTTGAAAAAGCACTTTAAAGGATATAGCAAATGGTTAATAAACATATGAGGTGATCTTTAACATGTTAACACATAAATGAAATGTTAATTAAAACCATAATGAATGATAGATGACAAGTACACCCCCACACTGACTAGAATGATTAAAATTAAAATGCAGTATTGAGTGTTGGGATGTTTATTGCATAAACAGAATTCTCATACTCTGCTGGTAAAATTTAATAAAACTATTACAAGCAGAGTAAACAATGATAAAGTTTTGTTTAATAAATGGGAAGACTTATATACTTTTGTCCTGGAAGTTTTACTGCTATAATTGCACAAACTTGTGCTTAGGTATAAATATAAATATGATTATGGATATGATATCCCAAGAGAAAATTGTATATATGTACACATACATATATAGGTGTAATATATGTATATATTTGACAATCCTTGTTTATAATAAAACATTTTATTAAAGCACTATTCATAATACCCTCAATGGATATTCAGTCCAAATGCTAATTCATTATAGAATGGAGGAACATTTTGTAAATAAGTATTTTGTATTCAATATTATGGAACATTGAGAATGAGCAGATTACAAGTAAAAAACACTTGTATGAATGCACTGATAATAAGTAGGCGAAACATTCACATATTCTTTTTTAAATACATAAAACTCAAAAACACATATTGCTAATTTCTGGTTTTGCAAGTCAGGATTGCTGGTACAAGTTTGCATTATCTCATGCATTGAAGAGTGAATAGAAGTCATCCCATTAGTGCTTTCTGGATTGCTAGTAATATTAGGTTCTGTTTAGTTACTGTTGCTAAAAGGTTACCCACCATGACAATCTAAATATACTCATGATTTATGTATTTTTCAATAGAAAGATTACACTTTTAAAATTGATAAATAACAAAAATGTTTGAAATCTACATCTCCAAAGATAGCTGTTTTTAAATCTATCCATTTTGCAGCATATCCTTATATTCTGTATGATTACAATTTTTTTCAAAAAAAGTGGAACAAGAAATGCAGAATTTATGCAAACTGATACTGCTATGAAGCAAAATTTTGTGTAAAAATTTTGAATTAATTATTACCTGCAAAATTATGGCATATTCCTAAAATAGAATATTCTTTTCATGTGGATATACATTATTCTATGCAGAGTAAAATAGAATGCATAGAATTCTACTTTAGAAATATGCCATACTTTCAGTTTGCTTTCTAAAAAGATGATTACACTAGGGTGAAAATTATCTCAGTAAACTATTGCATAAGTCCATTTTTAGGATAAATTCCTAAAAGTTAAATTGTTTATTGACCATATCAGTATCAGAAAATTCTCCAATAGCTGGTTCTAATTTTCCCATGACCAGCAATGCATGAAAAATAACTATTTCTTTGTAACAGTAAACATTACATGTTATATTCATAACAGCTTTGCTAATATGAAATGTAAAAATAGCATAACAATTCTATTGAGTTTTTACTTTGTTGTAGAAAACCAATTTTATTACATTCATGGTATTTTTTTACTTAGAGAAGTTTTCATTATTTACATAGCTGCAACTAAAATTGCATTGTGGTTTGTGCCCATTGCCACTTTCAGAGGGGTTGATCTGCTTAGAAAACATATACATGTTGAGTGATAGAATTGTAATGTGTGAGAAATTTTCATAGTTAGATTCTTAATTGTATTTTTTCAAAAAAACATCAGAATTATTTTGTCTTCCTTGCACAACTGTAATAACAATTGCAAAAAAATTATAACTACACTCAATGTGTACAATGATTTTAGGAAAATTCATTTATATTTATTTGTAAATATTTCTATTATAAGCATGGAAAATTATCTCATTATTCAACATATAATATCCAGGAAAGATTTATTCTTTTAGCCTGTCACATTTTAGAGTTTTAGTACTCAATGCATGAAACTGTGTCACATTTTATTTTAGTTGATTTTTATATTTCTGTATATTAAAAACTATGTAAAAATTTTGTAATTTCACACCTGGAAGACTTAGTGTTGAATCTTAACAGTTTTAAGAGTATCTTTAATTGATTGTTGCAAGGGTTGATAAATCTAAGAAACTAAATTTTCTATGTGTATTTTATTATTTTCTGAATATTCAGAAAATATTCAATAAAATTAGAAGAATCTGAAATAAAGATCTGTTTGTTACCAGGTGTCATATTAAATAAACATTAAATAAAAATTTTGATGACCAATGATATTTCACTTTCATGTATTCAAATTTTTAAGTAGATCTTATTATTTTTCTCTTTGAATTATGCCAAAATACTTTTTTACCTTATGTTTCTCAGTTCCATACTGTTCATGTTAATAATGTTTTAACATTTGATGGTTTTTATATCCATGCATTATTCTTTATTTTAAAATTAAGAATTCCTTTAGCCTTGGTGTTGAGAAAGTGTTAACTGATGGGAATTTATAATCTCTACCAGCAATATGGTGATGTCAGTATAAAACAGCTCTTGGTTAGAAAAAACAATTATAGTAAATTTGCATAACTACACAAGAGTGATTGAGATAAGCCATCTTCACATAGAATCACCAAAGAAGTGAATTAAATTGTATGATAAATGCATGAAAACTTATTTAACCTTTCTGAGAATCAGGGAAAGAGTGAGATTTTTTTTTTAACTCATCATTCTGCTACAGTTTCAGAATGATGATCTTTACAACTGACATGACCACATGATTCAGAAGCCTTTGGTGCTGCTTTGCAGGAGGAATTTTGAAAAGTTTAGAGATTCAAGCTGGAAAAGCTTTAGAATGTTGTAAGCAGAGCTCAATGTATGATTCTGGTGAGAAATCAGAATACCAGAATGTCAATAAGAGTGTGAACTATGCTCATGAGATTTTAAGACTCCACTGGGAATTGTAATAGAGAACCACTTGGGTTATAGTCTGGCAAAAATATTGACTACATTTTGACCATGTCCTGACATAATGTCAGGGTATGAATTTAAAAGAGATGGAGTAATTACTTTGATGGAGGAAATTTCAAGGCAGAACATCATTCATTCAGAAACATTAATATTGCTGGCAGCATTTAGTCAGATTTACTGTGAAGATTAGGAACAGAAAGTGAAGCTAAAAGATTTGGCAAACTTGCAATTTGACCTGAAAATTTTGTATAAAACCTGCGTCAAGGAGGTGTGGTTGTTGAAGAGATTATAGTCACTAAAGAGATTCTAAGTACCATTGAATGGAAAAAGATGGTTTTAGACCTTCTCAGAACTTGGCAAAACCACATGAATCTTGGTCTCAAGGGTGTAAACATAAAAATTCCTTTGAAAAGACACCATATGTGACCCCTGCTTGCACAAGGTGCTCTAGGAAGTTGTTTCACCATGCTCAGTCATCCAGGCACTAAGAGGTCACTGCAGACATGGTAAAAGGAAGCCTGGCTACTGCTCAAGATTATGGTAGAAGTTGGTATCAACCATGTGCCGCTGGTTCTGCAGGAATGCAGAATGCTGCAGTTAGGAGGTTATGGATGCTTCCACTAAGATTTCAAAGGAAGGCCTGGGATGTGAGGAATACTGTAGTAGGATTGGAATCCTTTTGAGATACCTATGAGACAGCAATGTGTGAAGCTGTGAAGGTGAATCTAAAACCAGAGCTGCATTGAGTTGTCTCAAAATTAAGGTATGTCACCAGATGCACTGTCTGCTAACAAAAATTTAGAAGACAAGTAGACACAAGCTGAGAAAGAGGCCCTATAGGCTGCAAAGACCATGGCTCTAGGGATGGAACTACATAAGCCCTTTGCAAACAAAATCTTTCAGGCATGTGTCCTAGATGCTGTATGCAGAGTTACCAGATGTGTTTGCCTGGATGCATTTCAGTCTTGCTCTGGCTACATCCCTTCTTCCTAGGACCCTAATCCTCACCCTCCCAATGGGAATGTTTAATATGTACCAGTGTATATTGGATATATATATATATAAACTTACTTTTTATTTTTGTGATGGTTCACAATGTGAGTTTTCCTTGAGTCTAAAAGGAGCCTTTCAACTTAGACTTTTAAGCAAGGATAAAACTATTAAGATCATAGAACTCTTGGAGATAAGCTAAATGTGTTTTGTATTGTTGAGATTCCATGAGTTTCAGGGTGCCAGGGGTAGAATGTTATGGTTTATATATGAGGTGACTCCAAAATCTCCTGTTCGAGCAGGAGTATTCATAGGTTAAATGATTAGATTATGAGAACCATGAACTAATCAGTCCATCCTACTTTCAATGGACTGACTATGCAGTAACTGTAAGCAGGTGGGGCCTAACAAGAGGAGATGGGTCACTAGTGGAGTATCTAGAAGGATGTATTTTCTCTGCCTCCACTTCCCTCTCTCCTCCACTGTGCTTCAGTACTCCACCTTGAGGTGAGCAACTTTTCTCTGCTGGGTCCTACCCCAGGATGTGTCATTTCATTTTGGGGCCAGAGCAATGGAGTGATGTATGACTGAGCCCTCTGAAACCATGAATACTGAATTTCCTTTTTTTCACTTCAAAGCAGTACTTGTCAGGTGTTTTTGCCACAGCAATGCGAAACCTAACTAAAATAATAGTAATTATTGGGAACCAGGAACAGAGCTGGGGTAAGTGGATGTGATGGTAGAAAAAGGGTATTTGGATATGATCAATTCACACTGTGTACATGTATGGAAATACTACACTGAATCCTATTAATATATATTACTAATAAATATTAATAAAAATGTTGATTTACTATCAAAATAAGCTTAAGCCATCTACTTGATAAGTTAATGATCTGCTGTATAATCAAAAGTTCAACATATATTAGAGAGCATTGAGTTTGCATGTAGGTAATCAAAAAATAATCAATGACAGGTTAATACGGAAGTTGAAAATATGACAGAACAAGTGTGAGAGAAAAAAGGGATGAATATCTTTTCAATCTGAGCTTGCAAACCATTCAAAAACTTAAGAAAAAATCTAAAAGCAAGAAAAGTGACAAAATTCATAATCATAATAAAAATGGGCCTTGTTTCAAAGTCATTTAATGACTCTAACAGAAGTTAAAATGACATGAATTATATCAAAATAAATGTTTATCAAACAAATGAAGGATAAATCCAAAAAGGATAAATTATGAAAATAGTGTCTGCAAAATTGAACTGTACACATTTAAAAAATAAATATTGAAATAAATAGAAAAGCAAAGAAATGAAAATGAATTGGAAGGTAGGAAAAGAATCAAACATGGATTAGAATAGAAAGAAAATGAAATAAAAATATGAAGCAGCATTTTGAAATAGGAAGGTTAAATAAAAATGTAGCAAAAATAATCTATTAGAAGTTTCACATAGAGAGAAGAGAGGAATTTACTGTGGATCAATATTTTTAAGGAATTTTGCTGATGTATTTCAATAATTAGACAAAACAGGAGATCTTAGACAACATGCTATTGATTATGGGTTAAGTAAACAAAAATATATCTGCATCTGGACATGTCAGAAATTTCAAAACATAAAAGATAAATCATCTCAAAACTAACAAAATGAATTTTACAAGTGAAGCGTTGCTAATAGCTTACATTGGCAACAGAAGCAGTATGAGGATAAAATATAATGCTATCAAAATATTAAATAAGTACTAAACCTATAATTTAATATGTATGCCATCATTTTCAGTTGAGCATAAAAGAAAGATGGTTTGGTGTGTACACTAGCTGGTAGTGTACAGTAGACCACTTTCAATATTAAAAAAAAGCTCTTAGTGTATTTCAGCCAGAAAAAAAGAAAATGAACAATGACAGTATATGATATGACAACTGCTGAGTATAGAAGTTGATAAATTATGTCAAGAAACTTGATTTAATATTGAATGGAAAGTGATATTGCTAATTAACATTTAAATTATGTTTGAAAACACATTATAAAAATGATGAGGCAAATGATCAAGATAGGCAGTTCTATAATATGTATTCTCAGATCAGACTCAAAAGAACAAACGCTGAATAGCTATTATACATATGAAAAAGTATATAATTTAATGTTTATTTAAAAATGTGGAGTAACAGAAATTCAATGCATGTATTTCAAAACAGCACAAGAAATAAACAACTTTACTGTCATCAGATAACATTACTTATACGTTAGCAATTTATTACAAAATTTGTTGAAAATGGCCTCATGTCCTGGTAACTTCACAGTTTTATATGTGGAATTATTTTGCTTTATTGTGCTTGGTGTCCAATATACATCATTTAACTGTCAACTCATGTATTTAATATTTCTAGAAATTTCTCAGTCATATCTTTGTGCCTTTAATATATCCTTTTCCTACCTTCTGAGACACTAATTCTATCCATCTAGTAGCATCATTTTATTATACATATCTTATTAACTTTTTTCAAGTTTTCCACTTTCATTACTCTTTTGCTGCCTTTTTTTCAATTTACTAATTCTCTCTACAAATTTTATTTATTTAAACACATTAAATATATTTTCATGTATTTATTCTAAAATCTTTTCTGGAAAGGAAATCTAAGTCAGCTATTTTCAAATAGAAAAGAATTCCATGATTAATGATGATGATACTGCTAATGATGATTAGAAAAATAACTATTAACTTCACCTATTACAAGGTTTAGGAAGCACTTCTATAGAAAATTCTGAGATTTGAACTATTCGGGAGTAACGTCTTCATTACTTTCCCCTGTGAGGTGCTTCGTTAATTCCCTGGCATCATTTGTACTGTGGAATATTTCCTTGTAGAAAAGATTGTGAACTTTGCATCTTTTTTCTGGGCATTTTTGTCTCTGCTTATTTTCATTTTAAATTACTCTTGACTGAGGTAAAACTTGGTTCCTTTTAATGCCATATGGATAAAACAAAAATGAAATGCAAAATAAGCTTATTATGAAATCTGAAAATGACTTTATGACCTGGACTGAAAAATTAATTTCATGGTTCAGGTGTAGTATATACTAGTCAATCTGAACACCAACTTGCCCTACACAACCTCGCAGAAGTATCATAACTGCGACTGCTATGCATTTCATTTCTTTTTTAATGTTTCAAACTTATAGTATACATACAGTGTACAGCAGTATGTAGATCAATGAGGTTTGGATTTTCTTAAAGGCATTATTGCATTACATTAAAGAAACAAATTGATCTAAACACTTCAGATTAATGATAAAGTAGGGGAAAATTGGCAATGTTACCAAACAAGGAAATGCCCAAGAATCTGATTTCCACAGAAGACAATATGCTGCATGTGTGCTCTGCTTTCTCCCCTCTGATGCTCATTTGCCAGTATGACTTTAAAATCAAATCTCCTCTTGACTAATTAAAATCTTTCTGAAAACATTTATCCGGAAAAGATTACTATTATGCCTTATGAAGTCAGACTTTATTCCTAAGTGACCTTACAAGTGGTTGTCTTCATGTTTTATTTGAATGATATTTTGAAAGTTTCCTTTTAAGCATATTTGGAATCCTAAGAACTTCATTATTTGCAGCTCTACTGTTATGGATTCTCCAGTCAGTCACACCCAGAGAGAGAACCATTGGGAGATAGATACAGATGCAGATATGCAGATAGATGAGAAGAAATTATTAGGGGAATTGTATCATATAATTATGGAGGCTGAGAAGTCCTATGACAGGCCATCTAAAAGCTGGAGACTCAGGGTAGTCAGTAGCCTGCCTCAGGACAATACTGAAAGCCTCAGAACAAGTAAGGCTGTTGATGTACCTCTACACCCAAGAGTCCAAGAGGGGGGCCACTGGCATGAGTCACAGAAACCAATATTAGAGAACCTACAGTTCTGTTGTTCAAGACTAGGAGAAGAAGGCACCCTGACTCTTGAAAAGAGAGAGCAAAAATTAACTTTCCCATTTCTTTTTTGTTCCATCTAGGTTCCCAGCTGATTGATTGCTGGCTCACATACCCGGCAGTTATCCTGCACTCAGTACTCCCACTCACAGGCCAGTCTCCTCTGGAGGTGCCCAAATAGTGACAGAAATAATGCTACATCAGCTATCCAGATATTCCTTAATTCAGTCAAGTTGACAACCAAAGTTAACCATCTCAATGACTTTCATATCACCATTAAAAGGAAGAATTATTAAATTAAGGTAAAAGCAATGTGTACATGAGGATGATACAAATAATTCAGTTAGAAAGTTCATCTAACATACAATTTGATATTATTTGTTTACAATTTAGACCTTAATGGAAACATAGTTTTTTAAATCAACTGCTTTCTTTTTTGGAAGACAGTATCTTGCCTCCAAAAGTAAAATTTCACATAACCATTTCTAACTTGATGATTTCCAAATGTTTGGCAATTTCTGAGAACCTTAGAATATTCATCCTCATAAATTTCAAGTTCATTTTGATATTATCAAACACAACTGACAGTTACTTTAATTTTTTATACAGCCCTGTGTGACTAAAAGGCAAACAATAATGTCTTAGCATGAGAGAATCATGAGAAATAGTATAATGCTCCCTGGAAGTACAACAGTAAAACTCAAAATGAGCCAGTCTCAGCTCATCAGCATTCCCATGAATGTAATGCTTCACTTTGCTTTATGAGCTACCTTGAGCCAGATGCTATAAAATTGCTGTGAAGGATTACTTACCAGGGACTCATGGAGGCCATGCCAGGAACAACACAGAGGTCTTTTCATACAACTATCCATGTAATAATATTTCTGCAGAGGTTGGAAATGTAACGAGTTCTTTTAAAATTATATTCTAAGGAGGCATTTGCCCCAAACACTAATATTCATTCTTCCACACGGTTCCCTAGAAATCTCGTTCATCATTGGCACACATTTGCAATAATGGTAGTTTGGATGGCCAATGTTCTCAGTTTCAAGAACACAAAAATCTGTGTTGGCTTAGTAGGCAGCAACCATCCATGTGTGTGGGTGCTTGATTCCCAGCAGTTTACCTCATTTGTAAATAGGACAAATGGCCAAGAATTCTAGTTTGCAGGTTCTTTCACCTCATTTGGAAACATTTAATTCATCCTAACAGTTCATTTGGTATATGGTATATAAGAAAAAAATCATGATCTTTTGGAATAAAGACTTGGTACATTCTGACATTTCCTTTGACAAGTCATATCCCATGTTTTTATTCTACTTTACCTACTTAACTGATACATAAAAACATAAAAATTGTGCATATTAATGGGAATGGGTACCATACGACCTATAGATATGTGCACGCATTGCAGAATGCTTAAATCAGGGCCAAAAAACTGTCTCCTCAAATTTTAACCATTTCTTTTTGGTGAAGACATTAAGAATGATTTCTTCCAGCTTTTTAGAAATATATATTATTGTCAACTCTAATTGACCTACATTGCCATAGAGCATCAGAACTTTTTGTTCATATTTAATTGTGACTTAATACCATTTGAACAATCTCTCTCCAGTTCCTTCCATGTTTTACACTTTTTTGGTTTTAATCATTTACTTCCGAGTTGAAGCAGAGCTGCCCAGTTGATGGAAATTTAAATTTACATGGGGCTGGGCACAATGGAACACACCTGCAATCCCAGTGGCTTGGGAGGTTGAGACAGCAGGATCTCCAGTTCAAAGACACCCTTAGCAAAAGTGAGGCACTAAGCAACTCAGTGAGACCCTGTCTCTAAATAAAATATGAAAAATAGGGATAGGGATATAGTTCAGTGGTTGAGTGCCCCTGAGTTCAATCTCTGGTACCAAATTTAAAAATCTATATATTTACATGGGAATAAGTGCTAAAGTTAAATGTAAAGAAATTTATTATTGGGAAAAGTTCGGGGAACCATTTGACACAGTGATCAATAAATTATTTAATTTTTAAGTATCAAGGCTCATATCATGAGACCAAATATCAAATAAATACCTGTGGTGTGGATTTAGTGAAACTGGCACCTGAACATCTGGTGGGAAGCACTCTGTGCTTATTGTACTATACACTTTCTGAGCAACAAAGTAAAATGCAGCCATTCTTTTAATCTTTTATTTTAGGATTTCCATTTGGCTGTTATTTGACTATGATGATTTGAAATAAAGCCCCACTTTGTAAATTTAGAAGTTACTTTAATTCCGACCAAGTAGTTTTAACTAAAATAGAATAAACAATGTTTTACAAACCTTTGATTCCCACTATCCTAAAAAATACACTCTAACAGTGCAAGCTGACTTCAAAATCCAATTCTGAACTCATTTTTAAAAATGCACAATAATAGGTTATAAACAATAGAATTATAAGAAATTAGAGGTTTTACTAAAAGAGATATTTAGATGAGAAAATTATAGCTTCATATTAGCACATCTGCACCTTGACAATCAAATGCATGAGAGCATTATCATTTCAATGAATTATGCAAAATGCTAATTAAAAAGTCAAATTTACTAATCATCTCTCAGGGTCATAACTGGAATTGAATTTGAGTAAGGACAAACAATTCCATGAAGTGCATTTTCATCATGCAGTTTTTAAAACTGTTTAGAAATGCATACTAGAAAAACAATTTTTGTTTTCATATAGATGCTAATTGATTTTGCTGTGCTCAACCTATCAGAAATTATTGATTACTCACTTATAAATTATTGCTACATACCAAAGCTGTGTGTTTCAGAAAATGGTGCATTATAAGCATACAATTATAATAAATGTAGACTTTGTTTTTTAAATTAAAAGCTGGGTAAGTGGTGGAAATTTCTGATACGATTTTCTATATTTAATATTTTGATGTTGAACATAAAGCATGTGTATGAAATGTTTTTGTGTACTTCTCATTTATGATATTTTCCCTTTTAAAAATATTTCAAAGAATCATTTATTCTATTTACTTCTAGTTCTTGTGTGGAATATCTGGATTTTAAAACATAGCACTATAATCTCTTAGATAATTGTTCATGATAGAGGGGTAAATGGATAGATTAATAGGTAGACTAAAAATATATTATTTTGCACAATTGCCTTTTGAAAATGATGTAGTAGCTTCAATGTCTCTTTAAACTTTAATATTTAGTCCAAAGTATTCTGCTTCTCTCTATTCATAAACCTTTCTGTTTGGCAAACAAAAGCTATAAAAATATAGCAAGAATAAGATAATTCTCCCGCTTCTACTCCCTAAATAAACCCTTTCCATTTTTCAAGGGTTGGATGAACGAGGTCTTAAGTCCTTGTGAACAGAGTAAATAGGAAAGGAGATACAGGACAAGAGTCCTCACTGGCAGAAGGACTGGTATCTTCTCTTGGACAAAATAAATAAAAGAAAAATAAAATGAAGATAATCTGCCAGTGATTCCCACTAAATCACTAGAACAATATGGCTTCAATTTGGGTTAATGGGTTTTTTAAGTCCAAATTTGTTGTAGACCTTTGATATTTTTCATGAAGCATCTCAAATTTACTGTTAATTTTGAGATGCCTTCAGTAGTCAGTATAAAATGTCTGGTGAAGTCCTACTTTCAGAATTCATTTGGCAATGCCTCTTTAGATTATTAAATTTAAGTGCTTATTACCTGCAATTCTATAAAATGTTTTATGTTCCAAGACAAGTATTTGTAACAATTCAAAAACTCTGTGTTGCAAGGACAAGGTAGATTCTGCCAGATATTTTAATGCCACTGCTGGTCACGTAGGCTCTAATTGGTTATAATTAGCTCTCTCATCCAGCTATAACATTCTTTACCTGACTGAGAAGTACTCAGGAGGGTGGAAAAATCTCTCCTATTGAGTATTTGAAAATATCAGCTAATTCCTGCCAATATGATCATTATAAATGAGCTGCTAACCCATTAGCTTTGATAGTAAATGGGTTGTGGGAAGTGAGATTTGATCCAAACTATCCCTACAATAATTGTAATCAATGTCCAATAAAAGCACATTCTATCTGAATAAGGCTCACAGAAAAGGCTGTATTTAAAACAGAAGATTGGTGGACTAGGTATGAAGTCAACTTTCCCTGAATATTCAGCTTACTTTCTGCCTTACATAATAGACTTAAAGTTTTTGAGCTTCAAGAATAAAATGCTTTTTCATAAATTCAGAACTTTCAGCTTTGTTCTGAAAATTACAGGTATAGTAATACAATGATCTCAATATTGTATGGTTTTCCTATCATTTAATAAAGAAATGGCATAAACACATCCATCCAAATCAGTATACAAAAGTCAGAAAAATTTTTGATGAACTTAAATATGTATTCCTGATTTCTCATATGATACTACCCACCAAAAAAAGAGGATGTGTATTTTTATGGATGGAAAAGGGTAACGAAATAAGGGCTCAATATAAAAAGGAAAACAAAGGAAAAATGGAAGTGCATCATTGATTTTGTCCATTTTGTCAGATGATTATTATACTAATTCCTAATGGACACTGTAATTTCTAAGATTTTATTTCTAAGCATGTGCAAGAAATAAATTGAAAAATTATCACAATAATGCTAATGTGCCACTAAAATTGGGATTGGAATGGAGTATGGAAATCAAGGGAGTGGCACATACAAATTATTTGCATTCACAGCTGAATAGATTATTGTCTGTGGATGTTTCCCCTTTGAAAGTTCCCATTTATTACATCTTAGGAGCTCTAACATGAGATTCATCTCTTTTATATCTTTATGAAGAGGAATTCTAAAATCAGAACTCTCACAATACAAAGGAAGACAATTTATTAAAAACAAAACAAAACCAAATCACCCATCCATTAATGAAAATTGAATTTCTAGTAATAATAAGCATTTCTTCAGTATTTGCAAACAGATATGCAAGTCTTTGAAGGATTCTAACCTAAAGGTCATAAACAAAGCACACAAATATAGTGGTTCTGTTACAAAGTAGCATATTCTGAGAGTCAAATGGTGGAGAGGGGTATGTAGTGGCTACAGGTTGTGTAAGACCATTGAAGAGTCTTCACAGAAAAGGTACAATTATATTTGACTCAAGGGAAGGATGTGATTTAGACTTGAATAAGAAAAAATGGATTGCTAAAGTGGATATTGATTAGGAAATAATGCAAAACCAATTTGCTTCTAACAAAGGATTGGTGGAAGGCAGAAACATATGATCATCGTTCAGTTAGGTTTTCCTTACAGATCTTTGTGTAATTCTGTGAAACTACTTTAGTACAATAGAATTTAGAAGAAAGTCTTAAAATACTTCTAAAGTGCAATATTCTTCTTATCAGTTTAATCTGGATTAGGCATTTTTGTTCTTTTATGCTCTGTCACAATGCAATGATGCATAACATACATCTAATCTACATTACCAGTCATAGTTTGTAACTAACTATGGCCATATTTTCATTACTTCCCAGTCGCTCAAAATTATTCCTTTGTTTGAAAATCAAGTCAACTTTCAAAAGGATTATTAAAGTGCATTCTTCCAGAAGATTCCTTTTTAAATTATCTCCTTCACATAATACTGTTCTTAGCTCAATATTAGTGATGCTTTAACTCACAGAAATTTAAAGATATCTGGGGAAATAATTAGATAAATAATATGTGGTCTCAAATAGTTCATTCATCAGGTAATTTAATATTAAATGACACTCTCATACAAATTTGAAGACCTTTGTATATTTACTTGTAAGGTTCTTAGGTGTCTGAAAATCAATATCCCTGAATTAACCTATGTGACATTCTCCTTAATATCCTATAGAAAGAAAAATTTAGAAACTTCTGGAGGTTTCTATCTCAAATATACTCCATAGTCTTAAAGTTTTAATAGACCAATGAAACACTGCTACCTTTAGTATTATACAAAGAAATGACAAAAGTCTATCCACTATCCATACTGCCTTCAAATGATATAGTCTTATGATCAGTTTTAGCTCTAAACATTGAGAGCTTTGAACTCCTCACTTCTATGCTATAGACAGAAACATTGTTACGAACTGAAAATCAATACCTTTTCTTGGACCATTCAGAGAACTGAGATTGCAGGGCAAAGTGCCACTGAAATTTCTAGAGAACAGGAAGTCTAGAGATATACAGCTGCAGAATTTTTTACAAGCTTCAGGAGTCACGGGAAGCAACAGTTAAATGCTAGAATCGAATTACTGGAGGGTGAGTAGAAAGGTGAATGGAAGACTGCAGCCACTGGGGGAGGAAAGGCATGTGTCCACATCCCTTCAGGCACCCTACCAGTTCTCACAGTGAGAATGAGAGGAAGAGTCCCTCAACCCCGTCCTAATCACAGTGAAATCCTCCAAGACTCTCTTCAAGACTTAATCTCTAGGGGAAAGAATTTGCCAGAGGATGATTCTAAAACTTTTCCCAACTGAGGAAAGGAATTCTGCCACCACAGAATATGCCACCCTTGTTCTATTCCCTGAAAGAGGGGATGGGGAAAAGGACTGAAGGAAACATATTGGAAACATTGCAACTGGGAAAAGGAGTAGGAGGTAGAGGGAATCCCAACTTCATCCAAAGGATGAAGAGAGAAGTCTGGAAAGACCACATCTCCAAGTCAGAGACCTACTACAGATAAAGACTTAATCAGAAGATGGTAGAGACTACTCTGCCTCCCATAGCATGGCACCACACAAATAAGTCACCAGTATTATAACAATTGATCACAGCTGAGCCATGGACTGACTTGCTTTGAGGAGCAGTGCAAGGGAAGCAAGAAAGTGGCAAAGGGAGACAATACAAGGACATTAGAGGAATTTGTTTTCCTTCATACCTACAACCACAGAAAACACTGAACATGACCCAACTCACAACTATATTAATATAAATCAGCTAACTGGATGCCAATTTTCTTAGTACCTTTTCCCAATACACCATTTCTGACTTTCAAGAAACATTACATGGAATGCAAAATTATAATATATATATATATACACATATATATGTGTATATATATATATATATATGAAATGATAATGTAAGTAAACATCAGCATCATATTCCTATGTAATACAGATGTTAGTATTAGCAGATAAGGAATTTAAAATAATTATGACTGAATGCTAAGGACTCTCATTGAAAAAGGAGAACATGGAAAAAAGATGGAAACTATAAGAATGAATCCATAGAAAAATTTAATAATAAAAAAATCTGAATAGCTGAAATCAAAAAGTACTTAAGTAGACAACACAATTGAGAAAATAATTTAGTAAATTTAAAGATTGCCTAATAGAAACTTCCAAAAACTAAAAGTTAATGAGAACAACATGAAAAAGTAATAATGGCAGTAAGGACGAAAACAAAGATAAAGACCTAGCAAAATGTAGGAAACAGTTAGAAGATTGTAAAATTTAGTCAGAATATATCATTATAATTACTTCAAATATAAAGTCTAAAGAGACCTGGCAAAAAGCAGAGCTTGTCAGATTGCACTTAAAAAGAGCCCAAACTCTTTGTTTTAAAATTAATGATAGATGCCAACTTACAGGATTTTCAGAAAATACCAAATAGTATTCAGACACAACACATAAGTGTCCACAGAGGCATGTCATATATGAACAGAAAACTAAAGACAGAAAGAAAATCTTGAAGGAAGTCAATGGAAATGTTATCAATAGAGGAACAAAGATATGAAATATTGAAATTTGTCAGAAATGATGCAAACAAGAAGACAAGAAAAGTTGGGTGTGGTAACACATGCCTGTTATCCCAGTGCTTCTAGAGGTTGAGACAATAGGATACCAAGTTTAAGGCTACCCTGGGCACCTGTGTGAGACTCTGTCTCAAAATCTTAACAATACACATAAAATAAAAGGGCTTAGGCGGTAGCTCAGTGCTAATGCACCCCTGGGTTCTATCCCTAGTACTGACAAAAAAAAAAAAAAAAAAAAAAAGGAAAGTGAAATATTTATAGTGTTAAATGAAGGGAAAAAAGAGAAAACACTAGCAACCTAGAATTCATATCCAATTGTTTTAGCTAGCTATTTTGCTGCTTTGACTAAAGGACCCCACCAGAACAATTTTAGGAGGAAAGGTTTATGGGCTCACAGTTTCAGAGGTCTTAGTCCATAGAAGGCCAGTTCCATTCCTCAGGGCTTGAGATGAGGCAGGACGTCATGGTGGAAGAGTGTGGCAGAGGGAACCAGCTCACATGACGATCAGGAAACAGAGAAGGACTCCATTCTCCAGACACAAAATATATACCCCAAGTCATACCCCCAATTCCTACCTTCTCTAGCCATGCCCTACCAGTTCAGTTACCACTCAGTTAATCCCTATCAGAAGACTAATTCACTGATTGAGTTAAGGCTTTCACAACCCAATCACTTCTCTGAACCTTCTTGCACTGTCTCATATATGAACTTTTGGGGGACACCTCACATCCAAACCATAACACCAATTAAACTCTTCCTTAAAAGTGAATGATTAAAAACAATTTTAGAAAAAACAAAACTTTTAAATGATTCATCACCAGCCAAACTTTGTTACAAAAAGTGCTTATAAAATGTAAAACCATCAAAGAAGGAATTCAAAGGTAAAGTATTGTTCTTATTCTCAACTCATCTAAATAAGGGTAAAATATATGAAGAGCAATGTATTCAGTAATTTTAGTATGTGGATGATTGCCATGAGGGACAGGAAAGAATAGTGAATACTGTATTAGGAAGTAACTTCATTTCACAGAAAATAACATTGTTATTTGAATAAAGCTTTAGAATATTCAAAACTGCATACTGGAAACTCCAGAGAACTCACTAAATGATGTGTTTTATTTTTTAAGATGTATAAATGATGTGCCAAGAGAGGAAAGAAAACCGTAATCATAAAATGATCAATATGAAACCAGAAAAGGCAAAAACAGATAAATAAAAGACTAAAGAGAAGAAAAAGCAACAAATGGAAAAATGTCTATTATAGTAGATTATAATCTTAGTTCAATAAATACTTAGAAATGTAAAGGGTATAAACATCACAGTGAAAAGACAGAGATTGCCAGACTTGATTTATAAAACAATATATACTATTTATAAGAAAGATGTTAAATGTGAAGACTCAAAAATAGTACAACCACCATGGGAAGTGGTATGGAGACTCCTCAAAAGAGTAGGAATGGAACCATTATATGACCCAGCTACCAAACTCCTTGGTATTTATCCAAAAAACTAAAATCAGCATACTATAGCAATACAGCCACTTCAATATTTATAGCAACACAATTCACAATAACCAAGTTATAGAAGCAGGCCTGATGCCCATCAATAGAAAAATGGATCAAGAAAAGTTATATATACACATAATGGAGTCTTCCTTAGCTATAGAGAAGAATTAACTAATGGCATTTACTGGTAAATTGATGGAAATGGAGAAAATTATGCCAAGTAAAGTAAGTCAGAGTCAGAAAATCAAGAGCTGAACGTTTTCTTTCATATATGGGAGGTAGAACAACATAAGGGAAAAAAGACAACAAAAAAGGAGATTGGATTTCACAGGGATAAGATTCATCAATGGAGTAGAAGAGAAAAACCAGTAAGAGGGAGAAAAAAAGGAAAAGTGGTAGAAATATGAAATAAAATACACAATAGCTTGTTTTATATATGCATACATGTACATATATAGAGTTAAATAAATATAAACATATATTTATACATATATAAATAAGTAAAACTATGATAAATATTCTCATGAAGGTTTTTGTGTAGATATAAATTTTTAAATGTGCCTGAATATTTGTTTTTATATTGAAGTGGCAATATTGCTATAGTATGCTGATTTTAGTTTTTTGAATAAATATCAAGGAGTTTGGTAACTGGGTCACATAATGGTACCATTCCTACTCTTTTGAGGAGTCTCCACACTGCCTCCCAAGGTGGTTATGTATATATAATATTTTATATATATTACATGAATATATATAATTTTGTATGCATATAAAATTTGTATATATAAAATGCCAATCAAAAATAAATAAATAAATAAAGGAGTGAAAAAAAGATAAATTGAAGAGAGGAAAGAGGACAGCATGGGGGATGGAAGAGAAAGAAGGGGGGAGAGGGATTGCAATCAAATTTCTTGCATGTATTATCTTGTAAAAATGAAGCCAAATACTATGTATGATTATAATGCTTTAAAAAATAAAATGAAAAAGTAAAAAGAAAAACTAAAAGCATAGTAAATGATGAAAGATATGCCATAGTAATACTAATCACAGGAAAGCTGAGTTACATTAATTTCTACAAAGGAGACTTTCAGAGTGCAAAATATATGAAGCAAAAACCAATATAATTAAATAGGCAAATAGACAATTCCATTATAGTTAGTACTCAATATCTGTCTTACAGTGAGTGATATATCATTCAGGTTAACCTAAAAATAGAGATGATCGAGATCAAATTTTTAATTAATTTGTTCTAAATAATATTTAAGAATACTCCCTAGAGTAACAGAAGAATCCACATTCCTCTAAAGCTCAAATGAAATATTCATCAAGAAAGACAGAGCCTAAATCATGACATATGCCTTCACAAATGTAAAAGTATAGCACTAGCACAAAATATGTTCTGAGATCATGACAGAGTCAAGTAGAAATCAATAACAAAAATGGTTTGAAAATTCTCATATATTTGTAAATCTATTAACAAATATAGAAACTTTAAATATTTTGAATTAACTTAATGAAAAACCAATGCATCATAGTGTATACATATATTTAACTAAGCAAAGTAGAAAGCAACAATATAAAATCAATATCCTAAATAACTTAAGCATCCACCTTATATCACAACCTGAAAAATTTAAGTTCTTATTATAAAAAAGAGAAATAACAACCTTTAGCCAAATTAATGATGAAGAAAGAAGGTACAAGTTACCAATATCATATATAATGCAATGTGTTTGAGTAAAAATTCCATACATGTTAAAAGTCTAATCAATGGATACTATAAAAAACTTTGTCATATAATGTGAAAAGTTTTATGAAATAGGACAATTGTTTAAAAGATGAAGTCCAGCAAACTCCTTCAAGGAGCAGTAATGTGAATAGCTCTATGTCTATAAAAATAAATTAATATACATAAATATTCAAAACAGAAAACACTAGATCCAGATGGTTTCATTGAAGATACCAATCCTCTTCTCTATTTTTATTTTTTATTTTTTGGAACATAGCAAGGTAAACTTACCAAATTCTTTTATGAGAAAAGCATTGCTCTGGTACCAAAAAACAGATAAAGTACCAGAAAACAAATTAAAAACAAATATTCAGGCATATTTAAAAATTTGTATCTACATAAAAACCTTCATAAGAATATATATCATAGCTTTACTTATTGTTGTCAAGCATTGGAAATAGTTATGAGGTTCTTCAATAGAGGAATGTTTAAAAACAGAAGTGGTACATTCATTAACAAAAACCTGAACTATCAAGCCACAAAACATATAGGTGAATGTTAAATGCATATAGTGAAGTGAAAGAAGCCAGGCTGAAGAGGCTAAATAATGTATGATTCTTTGTGTATGATATTCCTGAAAGGGAGCATCCATAGAGATTCTAAATAAAGATCAGCGATTCCCTGGACTTTGGAAGTTCTAGGAAAGTGTTTAATAGTTTCAGTGTTGGAGATATTTTATGGTAATGAAATTATTGTATATGATATTATAGTGGTGAATACATGCACTAAGCATTTTGAAAAACTCATGTATCTTACAGGACAAATCATTAAATATAAACATGTATAAAAAATAGGATTGAGAAATTCCAGATGAAATGCAGTCTTTGAGAAAAGATTGTAATTGTAACTACATTAGAAATTATTGACATGTCACTGAAGAAGACAAAAAAGACAGTGTTGGCGTAAGTAAATTTAATAATGAATAGAAAATTTAAAAACTGAATGAAGACTAAACAAACTATACACGTATCCTGTACTTCAATTTATAAAGTTTTTTCCCAAGGGAATGACAGGTTAAAAATTCTGAAATTTCTATTCCTATGTTTTGTGAATGAACAAATAAGTAAATGAATGGTGGATGGTAGAAGAGAAATTTCTCAGTATTGGAGTGGAAAGTTACATATAAGAAAAGAGGGAAGGCTACCTTGAAACCTTTGGTACCAGGTTAGAGTTGAATATATGAATATGAACTTGAGTGTAGTTTAAGGTACACGTGATACATAGATGTATAGGTAGGTAGATGTATCTGTGGATGGGTAGATAGACAGCCAGACTGACTGACTTGATAAATTTGTGTACACATGGGTTGATATACTAACATGTGTTTCTGGGCTCTATCTTCACTAAAGGTCTAGAATGATGCCCAAGAAACACCAAACACATTCAATGCCCAGGACTTAATTTCTAATGTCATGTTATAAGAAATATTACAGAGCCTTGTGGAGAAATTGTTGATTCTAGAAAAATCTCCAGAAATTGGGATTATGTGGGTATGACAAAGGGATAAGGATCCATCTTAAAGAGTTCCAAATAACCTTACCTGAAAACTTGAGAAACCAAAGAACTACAGTGTTACCTGATAATTCAAAATCTAAAACAAATATGTATGAATCCATTCATACTGATATAAATGATTGGATAATCAATGCATGAGGGAGAAGAGAACAATTCTGAATGTAGAAGATTTCAAACTATTTATTTAGATACCCTTTATAGCAGTGGTATATTACTTCCCATCCATCAAACTGGACTTCACAACACTTTCTTACTATATAATTACTATAGTATAGAATGGGGGAAGGAATCAACGTTATAGTAGAGGCACAAAAACTACTTCAACCAGATGGTCAAGGTTAACTTCACAATGATGTCGTGTTAGTAGTATGTGTCCTTTATATGATGTGATGATGAGATCAATTTACTTTTCTGGTGTTCATACTATAAACATAAAACTACAGTCTAAGTTGAGAAAAAAAAAAAAAAACAAAATCGAACAATATTCTACAAAATACATTTCCCATGTTTCTCAAACATTCCAAGGTCCTCAAAATAAAAGACTGAGAGAATTCCATAGTCTTGAAGATTCTAAGTTGTCATGGTAAATAAATGTAATATGAAATCCTGGAATATAAGAAAGCACATTAGGGAGAAGTAAGGAAATCCAAATCAAGCTTGAACTTTAGTCCATTATAATGCAGCAATATTAATTTCAAAACTATATTGCAGTATGTTGTTAATAATGGGAAAAAAGTGTGCAGCATCCTTGAAACCTTTCTGCAAATCTAAAACCATTCTAAAATTCTATAAAAACCTTAATAAAATCAAACCATTGAAATAAATGGATGGGGCAACACAGAGACTGTCAGTTTTGGTTCCACATCTATCACATGCTCTGCTGGAACCAAATCTCTTCTCTATTTCAGAACATGATGTTGATATGTTCTTTTCTACTTAAGGGTCACCCCCAGTTTATATAATAGGTTTTAGAGTGTTTATGCTTACAGGAATTATGAGTTAGAGTTTCAAAACTTTTTCCCCAGGAGGATCCATTGCCCTCTATAAATCCATGACTGGAAATAAATATACTGGTTAATGGATATTCTTCATTCTGCCAGGTAACATGCATTCCATTGCTGCTGAAATATCTATCTCACCTCTCCAACAAAGTCAAATCCAAACTCTTTCTAAACGAAAAATTCTTTTTGATTTTTTGTTTTTCCAACTTATTAATTAGGCATACAAATTCATTATGGTAAGAACATAATGGTGTTTTCTCCATTAACATGGTGCCTAGTTAGAATTAGAAGACTAATGTGAGCAAAAAAGGTCCCAAGTTTAACTCAAACTTAAAAACTATGTTTACACCGTCCTTTCTATTAATGTTCCTACGTTTTCAACATCTGTGTTCACTAGTAGAGAACACAGTTCTTGGGCAGTAGTAAAGTACTTGAGCCTGCTTTGTGCAGTAGCCAAAATAACTGTGCTCAGTTGAAAAACACAAGGTACCACTCTTTTCATGATAAATCAGTTGCAATTGTATATCATCTGCCATCATATTATTTTATGTCTATAAAATATTATAAAGTGAAGTTATTATAGTAATATTATAAAGTGATAATTACCAGTAATATTATAAAGTGAAGTTAATGTCTAATCCAGTCCCTTTTACCCTCATTCATTCTTCCCATGTCAAGTCAGAAATAACATGCACAATATTTTTATCTGAATAATTTTCTCAACAAATCAGTTAAGTTATACATCACTTTGGAAATTTTAAAGGAAATGAATAGAAAAATATTTTAGTGTCAATTTTCTACACCCATGTCCAAATCACACTATGTTAGTATTTCTTCCTCTTTATGGATTCTAGAGTGATAATTGTATTCATTCACTTACTCATTCATTCAGCAGTTTACCAAGTCTGTTCAGTTTTAGGCACTTTCACCATATCAGGAACAAATCCATTAACATTTCTAACATTATGCAGCTTAAACTTTTATGAAAAAGATTTAGGTGTGTAAGATGAAATATAATATATAGTATTAACTTATCATGACAAAAGATTTAAAAGAGATTGAAAATTTCAGGATTAAGAGTGAGGTAGAGTTTTACATATGGTGATCAATAAAAGCACCAAGAGAAAGGTACCATTTGACTAGAGATCTGGGACTATAGGAACATCTGAAAGCAAAGCAGTCTGAGAAGAGAAAATGAGGAAGAAGCAAGTCTGGTGCACTATGAAACAGGGAGGAGAATAGCGATTTTGGAGCAGAGAGAACATGGAGCAGAATAGGAACTCATGAGGTCATGAAATTACAGGAAACATCTCACAAACTATTATTGCAAGAACTTTGATTTCAACTCTTGCCAAGATAGAAAAATATTAGAATATTTTAAGTGGTAGATTGAGATGAAAAGACATGTTTTAAAGGTCACTCTAGCTGGGATGTTCAGGATAGAACAAAGGAAGCAAGGGTAAAAGCTGGGAGCACAATGATGGTGGTTTGGATTAAGAATGAGATGAGATGCCAGGCACAAATGTGCATGCTTGTAATCCCAGTTATTCAGGAAGCCCAAGCCTCGCCAACTTAACAAAGCCGTAAGAAATTTAGTGAGACCCTGGATAAAATTAAAAAATAAAAAGGACTGGGGATGTTGCTTAGTGGGTAAACACCTCTGAGTTCAATCCCTGGTATCAAAAAAATGGTAATTTCCTATATGCTGAACTTATAGTAACAGAATTTGCTGGTAAATAAGATGTTGGGTGAGAAAGAAAGACAGAGCCAAGAATGACTCCAAGATTTATGACTTCAGTAATAAGAACTTTAGAATTAACATTTGCTGAAATAAGGCAGCTAGCAGGAAAAGCATATTTGAAAGTTAGAGCTGAAGTGAAATCTTGATTATGATATATTTAAGATAGTTAACAGGAGGGGCCAGCAGGCAAGAAGTCATCAAGAAAAAGTTGATATACTCATCTAGAGTCCAGTAGAACGCCAAATTGAAAATAAACATTTTCAATGGTAGTTGTGGAAATTTTTTGTTAGTATGACAAAATACTTGAGAAAATCAATTCAAAGGAAGAAAGTTATTTTGGCTCTCAATTTCAGAGTTTTCAGTTCATGATCTGCTGGCTTCATTGTTTCTGGATCTGTGCTGAGGCAGCACATCATGGTGAAAGAGCACAGAGGAGCCAAGCTACTCAGGTTATGGCAACCAGGAAGCAAAGAGAGAGGGGGGATGGTGGGAGAGGGAGAGAGAGACAGAGAGAGAGAGAGGGAGAGAGAGAGAGAGAGAGAGAGAGAGAGGAAAGAGTCAGGCATAACACATAGTCCTAAAGGGCGTGTCTTCAAGGACCCACTTCTTTCAACTTCCTTCAACCATTTTCCATCTTCTATAGTTTCTAGCACCTTCCAATATTCATTCAAATTATGAATCCATAAATGGATTAATCCACTGATGAAGTTAGGTCCCCTTATGTTCCAATCACTTCTCAAAGGCTCTACCTCTGAACATTGCAACATTGAGGATGTCTCAATACATTTCAGATCTGAAGTGATAATAGTAGTTATCAGTATACAGATGATTTTTAAGATCATGAGATTTTAAAATAAATGAAATTGAAAACAAAGATAAGAGTGAAAACATCCATTACTGAGCTCAAGATTAGTGATCAAGGAGATAAGGAACCAAGGGGCGGGGACTGAAAAAGAGTCCTAAAAGTAGAAAAACCATGCAGAACATTTGCGTTATATTTTTACTGAGAGTTTTCTAATGAGAAGACTCATATTCTTCATTGTGTGACTCCTTCATCAGGAACCTACCTGATTGGAGTAGCATTAGATAGCTAACGTAAAAAACGGAATTGGAAGACAAATAATGCGTGACCTGGTTCAAATAGATGAGTGGGGACAACAAGGTAGTCTCCATTATTATTGAAGTGAAGAGAGAAGATATGGCAACACAGAAAAAATCCAATGTCATGAAAGTAGATCTAAATATACTGAGCAGAGTATTACCAAAAATTAATATGTACTCATTTACTGATATTTAATATACATTTGCTGGATATCTATTTAATGTTGGATTCTTTTCCCTGAGGGATATAGGGAGGTGAATGAAGTTTGGGTGTGTCAGGAACTGAAACAACAAAAGTTGGATGTTAGTTTGCAAAGTGTACATTGGAATGAGAGGGACTTGAAAAGTTCTTATCAGATGGAACTGAGTCTTATGGACTATATGAAAGTTTCTGATCATTACCCAAGGAAAAATTCACTGCCTCCAAACTGTCTTAAATAATTCAATGCCATGATATCAAGCATATTAAAAGATGTTCCCTTCTGAAAGCATTTCCGAGAATAAACTCAAGAAGGATAAATGTAAAGTGGGTGTAAGGGCAAAAGTTAAGATTCCAGTACAGCAGCATAGATGATTGATGATTGGTTATACCCATGGAGGAGAGAGCAATAAATGGTAGAATTCAGAATATATTTAGGAGAAAAATTGACAGGATTAGGCAAAATATTTGATGTGAATGAGAGGAAGTGAGATTCTTACACATCATATCAACAAATATTATTAGAACTGAAAATAAAAATTGAAATTATTCTTAAGGGAACTGCATCACTATAGAAAGGAGTTTAGTATTCTCTGTCTCATGAAGGACAGAAAGAAGAATGCAAAGTATATCAGAAAAAACAATCTGTCTTCAGTTTCTGGTTAATTCTTTACACATATTCCCAAATAATACTCTAGGATACAGTGCAAGAATACTCTATCCTAGGATAAAGTAACAAGTCTTAGAAACAGAGTCACAGAGAGGGAAAAATTTTATGCCCACTTGTAAACTTTATAAGTTTTATTCACATAGACTCTACATAATCCTTTTCATTTAGCCAATACCATGAAATCCAATCACATGAAATACTTGTGAACACAGTAAAATTCTGAAAACATGGGTGATAATTGTTACTGTTCATCACAAAACTTGATTTGTAATGTGTTATTTCTGGATAAGTTCACAAAGGATATCAGAGCTGGTTTTCTGAAAATCAATTTGTTACTGCCTACCTTTTTTAAAAATAGAAAACATTTATTATATTCAACAGTGCACAGTCCACAAATCATCACAATCTCTTGCTGCACAAGATGTGATAATTTAAAATGAAAACTGCAATGAGTTCAAAATTCTCCCACAGTAAGTCTATGAAATGAACTGGGAAGTGGGTGTTGGGAGGAAAAAAGAATCCTTGCATGCACACTTGGTCACTTCTATAAATGAATAAATTGTGGAGAAAGGCAGTAGCCCTTATCAAGTCACTGTAAACCCTAAATCCTTCAACAACAATTGGCTTCGATGATGAGAAAACCATACATCAAACATCTTTCCCCTTTATTTTCTTAGTATAATAAATATGAAGATTGTAAATCTTGAACCAAAACAGAATTTAATATTTTTTATTTTATAAAAATTTACAATGAAAGAAAAGCAGTCTTGAAATATTGCTCTGCTGTATGGGTTAATAATGGTTTAACTGGAAATACTGCTATACTGGTATTCTGTTGTGCTTTTTTTTGTACAAAAATATACACATTATGAAGAAAACTTAAATGAGATAAATTGACTCACAAGTAATTTAAGTGTTGAAGAGTGGCTCAGAAAGTGTGCACTTTTGGAATAGAAAATATAAAGCCTTGAATTCTATCCATAAGCTAGATGACCTCTTCCCTCAAAAATAAGTCAACTCAGTTAATATTACTTGTCGTTTTAACACCCTGAAATGTTACTTTCTCAGGTTAGTTTTCCTGACTCTCACTCTACTTCCTTTAGGGATCCTGTAATATTGTTTCATGCTTTCCTAAGTTTACTTAAGAAAGTGTTAGCAGAATTTCAATTGTACAATTATTGGTTTGAGTATATATTAATAGCTAAATTGCTAAGTAGCATGTAGTTTCAGGGCAGTAGAGAGAGTCTCTGTTTTGTTCCTGGTAAATGTTTATTGCTTATCAAAGTCCCTGAAATATATTTGGTTATTCATATTTTGAATAAATAAATATTTTTTGTCAGTGAAAAGAAAGATAAACTTGTTAAAGTTTAAGGTTTTGTTGGTTGGTTTGATTCTGTTTCCTTCTTATAATACTTTTGCTATAAATGAAATAAAATAATATAAAATAGCCGGGTGCAGTGGCGCACGCCTGTAATCCCAGCACTTGAGAGGCTAAGGCAGGAGGATCGTGAGTTCAAAGCCAGCCTCAGCAACTTAGTGAGGCCCTAAGCAATTCAGTGAGACCCTGTTTCTAAATAAAAATACAAAATAGGGCTGGGGATGTGGCTCAGTGTTCAAGTGCCCCTGGGTTCAATCCCCAGTACCAATAAATAAATAAATAAATAAATAAATAAATAAATAAATAAATAAAATAATATAAAATTTACCATGATGTTTGATTTTTTAATATTTATGGTAAAATGAAGTACATGTTTATTAATAATTCTTTTTGGACATTGTATCCTGATTAGTTATCATGTCTTAGAGACAGACAAATAGTTCATAAAAGTAATATGATATGATTGACTTAAACTCTTAAAAAGAAAATATACTTATCAAAATGTACAACTTTCATTTAAAAATATTGAATCAAATTTTACATATTTTGCCATCATTTGAGACATGTCTACTGAATTATTTGCCTATCATAATTCAGAAATTTAAGAAACAAACTTGCCCTTATTTGTGTTCACATGTATTTATGTGTTTATCATTCTGAATTATGATGTGTCCAAGTCAGAAAGCAAATTTATGTAACAGTAAAGACAATATTAAATAGGTCTCTTAAATTTTCCAATTTTTTCCTCAAGAGATCAGCATGATTCAGAAGCATGATGCTCATTATAGTAGAAAAACTTTCTTTCCTTTTAAAATTCCAATGAAAGTGTTTATACTTGTAAGCTCAATGACGCAGAATGAAGAATTTGTAGACATTTAAAATAATTAATACTTTCATGAAAGTTCTTGTGAATAAATTTCTCCCTCATTTACCATTTTGAAATATTTGACTTTTTAAAAATTAAGACACACTCTGCCATGCTCCTATAAATTACACTGGACCATAAAGCAAGAGAACAGAATCTATTCCTGCTATATGAAGTGATATTCTAGAATTCCTTTCACAGTTCGTGGATTGCTAGCTATCAACTTATGTAACTGAAATGGTCTGTTTAATGCCACTTTTCCCAGCTAAAACATAATCCTCAAATGTCTATGGACTAATCTAGCACAGTACCTATTTCTATAGGTCCTTAGTACATACTTGCTGAATATGGACTAACACATTCACTGATTTAACTGTAATATGTTCTCTCATCTCTACAATGGAAATGCAGTGTATTGTCTCAGTATTGCCATAATGAAAAAGTGAGGAAAGCATACCTTTTTTAATTTTCAGAAGATATGACCAGCTTCAGGAATATAAGGTGTTATCATTTTAGCAAATATCACTTTTATCAGGGACATATTAACTTCTTTTTGTCTTTTACTAAAAATCCAGTACAGACCTTCCACCTGCCAAAATCATGGTGGGTTATTTAAATTTTACAAGTGTCATTTTGAACTTCTGATGTTTTTAAAATCTTTTGGCATGAATTGCTATATCTTAAGAGCCATCAATCCTGTAGACTTTATTTTAATGACATGTAATTTTTCATCCTCTCCATCTTTGGTGCCACCTTGCACCTCATTCCATTGCAGTAATTTCCATGTACTCCTTTAATTCTTCTCTCTTTGACCATGCTGAGTAAACTGCAATAAGTTTACCAAATATAACTTTAAATCATGAATTATCTGACTAGTTTTTATAATTTAGTCCATGCAACATTTTTAACCTTACTGTTACTTACCAGTTATAATGCACATTTTTTCCACTGGACATATGTCATGCTTTCAATTCACTATTCCCTAACTGACTTTTTTCCTTATCTTGCAACAGTCACATGTGTTTCTAGGTCCAGCTAGAACCTCGTGCCTTTGTCCCAAAATTTTGAGTGTTTTAAAATAGAATATGATGACTCATAGGAAAGAGAAAAAAACACTGTGTAAGCTAATATTGTATGCCTCTCCCCTGTCAGTAATTAAGGTGATTTCTTGCATTTTGTGTCTGATAACTTACAGGAAGTTGTCCTCAGGAGAGTGACTGTATAACAAACGGATACAAACAGCTTTGAAAATTTTATCTTCCAATTTCATGTGATTGTGGAATAAAACAAAAATATAATTCCAGGTAAATTTCAAAGGACTAAAGTAACTAAAACTTTTTATACCATACAAATAAAATTTGAGGAATTGCTGAAAACAAATATTTTGAAAATATGACTTATGTATTATCTCTTTGAATTCTTAGGAAAACTGAGTTCCTATAATTGGAAAACCAGACCATTATAAAGTACAAAAATCATGTTAGTTTCACAATTTTTTGTATTAAAGATAATTAACTGATTATTCATAACATTTGCATTACATATATTGAAAAGTTTTTGAAAAAGAAATTGTAGTCACACATCATACCATCAACCAAACATATATAATTTTAGTGATTTTTAATCTTTTGTATTTTAGATTATTTTATGACTTTGAAACCCAACATGCTTTGCTGAGTGTTCTATTTAAATATTTTCCAATTTTATGAAATACTTTTCTAAACTTCATCATAGTGACATATTACTCCAGTCTTATATGTAACTGGGTAAACCTAACTTACTTGTTCAGGATACAAATGTAGTCATATGATTTCCCTTAATCACATTGACCTCCTTCTGGCCCTATTAACAGGAAATCCATTATTTTTCTCCTGAGATTACCTTTGCCTGGAATCATTTAAGAACCCCAAGCATAGCTTATTCAGTCCAAAATATTCGATGATATTTTCAAACATCAAGCAGAATGATTACCATACAGTCAATTTATATATGGCTTTGGTCAGTGTCATATGGAGTTGCTAATAGGTATTGATTGCTTGTGATCCAGTGGTTGCTTGTCCAGTGTAGCAAGTATTTGCTGACTGGTTGACGTATACCTGGTCAAATATAAATGCTCCATCTTGCAGTGTAAGGATTACATCTGTTTTTAGCTTTATGACTTCATACCTAAACACTTCTAAAAAACTACCAGAGCACCAAGTATTGAGAGGTTTCCAGCACACTTTGGCTTTACTAAAAAGCAACATTATCTCATGCACATTTAAATTCTGTGTTGCAACTACAGTCACTAAGGCAACCTTTTCCTACATAATGTGATCTCATATATACTGTGTTATATAATGTGATCTCATATATACTGTGTTATTCTTGTCAGGAGAACAAATTTTTTCAGTCCACCATGAAAGCATAACTGGGAAAAATTTTCTAATTTCAAATTCTGGGAGTAGTTTCCCTTCCTACAGAGTTGTTTGAGGTATTCTGTACAAATTGGGGAGATTTATCCTTCATTCCCTTATTCAGGAATTGTATGTTGAATGCCTACAATGAATAAAATAATCTTACACTACTTGCAGTTACTGTAGTGTGAACAAAACAAAGTCCTATACTTTCTTGGAGCTTATTTCTAGAGGTAGAAACATAAATTAAGCAGATTAATTCAATAATGAATAAATAATAGGCAGTATTTGGCCTATGTCCTTCAGTAGGCATGACATTTATACTAATAATGCAGGGTTAAGAATGAATCCCTAAAATATATGTGTGAAGAGTGTTTCAGGTAGATTTCAAGTAGTATAAAAATCTTAAAATTAGAAGATACCACGTTTATTCTAGGAAGAGAAATAAAATCAGTGTAGCTGAGGTTGATGAGTTTGCCATTCTAAAAGAAATAGAGTCACAAATGTGGGCACAGAGGTAGGCTTGTGATAAAACAGGTAGGGCCTTTTAGTCAAATGATGAGTTTTAATTTTGTTATATGTAATTGAATGCCATGGGTTTCAAGTAAGATAGTGCTGTTGTTTCGTTGTTTAAATATTACCCTGGCTGTGTTGTAGAGAATGCAGTGTGCATCAGTTAAAATGGAGCTATGAAGAATAATTAGGAGGCAATTGTAGTAGCTTAAGCAATGGTTAATGGATTTTAGACACTATGAAGAAGGAGAAAATTATATAGATATGATAACTGACAGGATGTTAACACAGTAATGAAAAGTAGCTTAAACAAAGTAAAATAAAATATTGACACAATGAAAAAATAAGCGAATTTCAGAAAATTAGAGGTTTTAAAAAACATGAAATTTCAGACACTGAGGAATATGATTTAATAAAATAAAAAAATTTCTGTATGATTTTACCAGTAGAATGAGGTGATTATAAAAATAGGAACAGAGCTGGGCAGGTGGCACATCGCTGTAATCTTGGTGACTCAAAAAACTCAAGCAGGAGGATTGCATGTTTGAGGCCAGTCTCGGGAACTTAAAAAGACACTGTCTCAAAAAATAAAAAAGGACTAGAGATGTAGCTCTGTGGCAAAGCACCCCTGAGTTCAATCTTCAGTGCTGCAAAAGTATAAAAATAAATAAAATGAAAAGAGCACAAAGTATTTCAGAGTCACATCCATTTGAAACATGGTTTATAAAACTTTACAATCACTATGAGCCAGTTCAACAAACTTCATTCTCATTTTTATTTACTTTATCTGTCAAATGAACATTTGATACTGACAATCTATCAATGCATTTTTCTGTATATCTACTTTTTATCTTATTCAAAAGTTAAGAAGTTTATTGACAAACACAATGCAGCAAGAAAAAAGGATGAAAAGAAGAAACAGTGAGAGTAGTAGGAATTTGGAAAATATGCTCCAATTACAGTAAAGATTTACCTGAAAAAAATGAACTTAGAGCCAGATTTATGGCAACAATTAAGAAAATGTGTAATATTGGACAAGTTATATGAATTCTAGTAGTCTGTTTTCTGATACATATAATGGGAATGGTAACACACACCAATAAGATTGATGAAAATGCTAGAGAAAATATATAAAATATGATGACTATGTTAAGTATAAATTACTGATGAAAAGAAATCCTTCAAAAACTCTAATAAGGTTAATTGATGTAATTACTCATAATTAATTAATTGTAATATAATTTAGACCTGATAACATCTTATGGCAGATATTTCATCTGCTAAAGTACTGAGAATTGTTAATCATATGCCCTAAAAATTACCTAGCATGCCAGTGGCCTATACTGCTATAAAATAGAAATTTTTTTCTTTAATCATTAATTGACTTGAGGTAATTATTAAAATCTTTCTATAAAAATTAAAGACCATGAAGGCTAATGAGTGTTTTTGATAAGATTTTTTTAAAGTACTTTTTTTTATAAGACTTTCCGAAAGTATCTTAAAAACTGACAATGTGTTTTGGAAATGTTTTTTCATTTATTCTGATAAATAATAAAAATTGCATGTTTAGCTGTCAATTAAAGTTTTATTTTAGAATAGCTCCACAACACATAGAGATGCATTAACATGCACATACACACATACACACCCAAAAGGAAAACAAATAAAAATAATAATCATATCTATGATAAATCATGTACTGTTTGCAGTCAGGAAAAATGTCAGGGAAGAATTAACTTGGGTTTAATTGCCAGCAAACTTAGCTTCATTAGAACTTTTAAATCTTTACAGTACCTGACTGTTTCATCTATAATTTGGTCTTTTGTTTCTTATTAAATTTCCTTAATGTTCCCTATTTCCTGATAGTTTTTAACACCTTCATTCTAGAGTTCGTCAAATATTTTTTGAGCATCTCTTTGTATCAGGCATGGTATAAGACCCTGGGAGTTTCAATCTTGAGTGATCAAAAGCAATATAACAAACCTATTTCTTACATGGAGAGGGTATTCTACAATTCTAACTCAGGGACTCAGATTATTAGAATATAAACAATCCATGTGTGTGAATGTGTGTGTGTGTGTGTGTGTGTGTGTGTGTGTGTGTTTGTGTGTGTATGTGTCCTGGTGTATAAAAATAAACTAGGTAAATGGAATAGGGAATGCTAGGGTAGGCCTGGAATCAGCATATAAGTTGATCTTGTGACTTCTCATGAAGTGAAAACTCTGGAAAAAAAATCCACTTCCATACTCCTTTTTTTTGTTGGAGGAATTCAGTTCTTTGTAGTCACAGAACTGAGGTACTCATTTCTTATCGTGTGGCCCACTCAGTCAGCAAGTCAGCAATAGTACATCGAATCCTTTCTGTGCTTCATTTATATTCTAAGTTCAAATCTTGGACTTTCTCAGCCACCCTGAGAAATTTCCCTCCATAATGGCTCATGACATTATGCCCCACCTGGTCTTTCTATATAAAGGTCAATTGTGCCACACAGGATGACTTAATTATGGTTATCAACGTTGTTATAGATGCAGTGTTATGTAGCAGATCTATGAAACTTATTTATCTCCCATAACTGAAACTTTATATCCATTGACAAGTAATGACTTCAGGTTGTCCCCTCTTCTCACCCTCTGGCAAGTACCATTCTACCCTGATTTTATGAGTTTGGCTTATTTGAGAACCTGGAGGACATTATGCTAAGTGAAATAATGTAAGACAAAACTTGTTTTACAGAGGGACAAACACTGCATGATTCCATTTAAATGATGTAATAGAATCATTACATTCTCTTAAATACTTTCTTCACTGTAAGATACTTTACTGCCAGAAGTTTTCTTATCTTGTACAAAACCTATAATGTTAATTTTAAAATTAAGATTCCGAACAAAGATTCCACAGTACAGACCTTCCCAAATCTTAGTTTTAATCTAGATTTCTTGGAGCTTGGCATGAAGGAAGACATAGTTTTTTAAAAGAATTTAGTGGCTACCATTCTTTTTACTAGTTCCTCCAAGTCTCTGATTGGAAAAACCATTTTCATTCATCTGATTGTTAGCACATTCTGCCTCATGTATGTAAGTGCTCTACATATTTTTCTATTATTCAATTTAGTGAATTATACATGTTACATAATTAAAGAATTTATGAAGTCATGTGAAACATAAATTGACCAATTTTATGAAATACAAAGTTAAAATAGAGAATCTAACTGGGTCTTGACAACAAATTAAAAGAATTGTGTAAAATAATTCTATTGAAAGAAGTGAGGAAAAAAGCTGACTGAAATGACTAGAAAATGGTGTTTGAAATAGATTAAGGAAATAATTCTAGATAGGTACTGAACTCAAAGTAGCCCTCGAGCAAGATCCCTGCTTGTTTTTATGTGGCTAGCAAGGTAAGAATGGTTTCCTGAAGAAGTTAAAGAGCATCTGAGAAGATGGAAAGATCTTCCATGTTCTTGGATAGGCAGAATTAATATTGTCAAAATGGCCATACTTCCAAAAATGCTATACAAATTCAATG
>JAJEJO010003749.1:0-37093 GCA_020662805.1 Glaucomys volans | reverse complement strand
ATGGCTTGGGCTTTTGATGTCATATATAAGAAATCATTACCTAAAATAAAGACATAAAGGTTCACTGCTTTGCTTTTGTCTAAGTTTACTTGTCTTAGCTCTTATATGTATATATGATACATTTTGTGTTTTTTAAGATGGTATATGGTATGAGTCTGACAAGTTTTATTGCATGTGGATATCCAGATATCCCAGCACCCTTTGTCAAAAAAAAAAATTTTTTCCCAATTGATTTATCTTAGAGTCAAGCCTTGTTGGTACTAGCACAAATGAGAATCATCTTCACTAGCTGAATGAGACACCAGATAAGGTACGCAGAAACCCCAATCCCCCAAGATAGAGATGTCCTATTCCTGGAACATGTGAATTTGAGAACTTAATCATGGCAGAAGTGATTGGTAGATGTGAGCACCATATGATGGCAAGTTTATACTGGGCAGTTGGTGCGGGTCTAATGTATTCACAAAGTCTATATCAAAAATTCTTATAAAATAAACTTCTTCCTCTAAGGTTCTAAGTTTCTCAGAGAAAGAGAGAGAAATTTTGTACTTACGACCTCCAGGCTTACAACAAAATTTTTGTTTTTTAAGGGACTAGCTTTGTGATAATTTGTTACAGCAGCCATAAGAAACTATGGCTATATGATATAAATATAATAAACATGAATTGCATCACTAGTCTTAAATGAGAGTACTTTATATTTGCCACAAATTTTAAATATTTTGGGGCTTTCTAGTGAGAACTGTGGTAGTTTCTTATAGCTACCATTAAATTCTTACAGTATTGCTTTGTGTTTAACTCATCAGAATAAACAAGCTGTTCAATGCTTATTATGAAAAACAAAAAAAGAAAAGAGTGACACTCTTCAAGAGTTTACATGTCTTACCTAATTTTCTTTCTGTTTTTTTTCCCACTGTTCCATTTTCAAGTTAGTGGACTTTAAGTGTCTTTGTGGTTTGTTGTAACAAAGTGTGGTCAAATTTTCCTTACTATAACAAAATTCCTGAAATAATCAACTCATAAAAGGAAGAAAAGTTTATTTTGGCTCATGGCTTCAGGATTGCCAGTACATGGTCACTTGGCCTTGTTTTGGGGTCTGTGTAGAGGTAGTTCATAATGGTAAAAGCATGTGACCGAGGAGGTTTGTTCACCTCAAGATGGTCTTGAAGCGGGGAAAAAGAAGGGAAGGAGTGTATGTTCTAATATTCTCTTCAAAAGGCACACACCCAACAATCTTTCTCCAGCTCTAAAAAACCTCATTGTTTCCCAAAAGTACCACAGACTTGAGACCAAGCCTTTAGCATGTGGACCATTGGGTAACCTTTGAGTTCCAAACCATAACTCAAAGCAAAGTGTGATTCTATTATGGGATAGAAAATTTGACCTTTTTCAAGTGGTATCCTAATTACTTGATTGGTGAATTTAGGAGAAAAACTAAACATATGTGGGTAGACCCTTCTTTAATTCTCCTTTTTGAAATGTTATCTGCAAAACGAATTCATTCTTCACTCTCTCTGCCATGCAGTAGGAAACCTCTTCCTGACAGAGACAGTCTGAGGTTATCCAGTGCTGCTTGTAATTACCTAATTCTAAGCTAATTCTCCCATCAACAAGCCATTTCATCATAAATCTAAATCACCATTTTCCAACTGGCTTACACAGTAAGAATAATGTTATTTTGATTTGTATCTGTCTGACAGACTCTTGTGTCTGTCTCTCATTTTGTTACAAATGGGAGGGGCCGATGGGGGGACATAATACAGAAACAGGAATTTTTAAGGCTAGCTATAGTCATTGAATTCTAAACAGGATTATTAGTTATGTTTGTCATGTGACACTAGTATTTTATTTGACAGTGTGTACTTTAAAACAGTCCAACACACAAATAAAATATACTGAATATTGTGTAGTGAATCCATCCAAAATGAATGTAATTATTATTATTCAAGATGTGCATCCTACCACTTAATGCAATAAGAAACAATTCCGAAGCAATCAGCAAACGATTTTGCCACCTTGGGTCTTTGCATTTTCTCCTGATTCTACAAGAAAGCTCTGTCCAAACCCGTAAGCTCACAGCACTCAAGCTTTGTCCTGTGTCAAGCTGCAATCACTACACAAGTCTGAATGAACATTAAGCACTCAAAAATTTGCATTGATATGCAGCCCTCTGAGATGCATCTCATGTGCACATTGCTAATTAACTCTGCTTCCACACCTGGGCCTACTGTCCATGGCTGTAAGCATGTTTTCAAGAGGGGATCTGAAAGGCAATTTATTAATTTGGTATCATTCTCCAAAATCAACAACAATAAAAGCAAACAAAAGAGAGGGAGATTCGATAACTAATTCAGCCTAGAACTAGAACATCTGCCACAAAGCTAAGCTGGGTTTGTTTTGGCTTTTATTTTGAAACATTATGTAAAAAGCTCCAATCTGTTTGATTTGAAGGGGCTTTGGGAGGAAGGAAAGATGGTTGAATGTCAGAGTACAGGGAATATTGGTTGCTTTTCACATGGGGCTTGGGAAAGGCAGTTTGAAAACATGGGAAAAAAACGTTGACAACAGCAAAAAAGCATTAGAAGTTGAATCAAAAGACCAACAAAATTCAACACTGGATCTATGACCTTTATAGAGATTTGATCTTCAGAAGTTGATTAACAGCTTTTAATGCCAGTTTTCTCATCTAGAAACTGGGTTTAATAATATTTTCCCCATAGATTTTTCAAGGGCATTTCAATGGTAAAATGACTATAAGGAGCTGAGCAGTCAAATTGGTCTATAAATGGCAATCAACAATTATTTGAATCCGAATCTAAAGAAAGTTGGCAGTGCAAGTTTAATTTTCAAAGATTGAACTTGCATATTGCTTGAATAAATAAAATTTCACATATAACTGCCAGTCATAACTTCTGCATTTATCTGTTCTAAAAGCACAATATATAGCTTCAGATAGGCATTCCTTAAGACAGTAAGAAAAGCACTGAATGTTTTATTCAGTTCGACCAAAGCCTCACTAAATAAGCATTCATTCTAAGTGAAAAGAACATTTTCAATGCAAAGAGGCTTTCAAAATAGGATCTCAGACTTCCCTTGAATAATACTTCCTCCTAAAATTTCCTCCATTATCAAAATTCTGGAGGCACATTTGTCAAGAATTGTGTATGAAATAGTGTAATTGTCATCAGATGTTAATAAATGCAACAGAATTTATAGAATTAGCTTTGAGTTGGGAAGAATTACTTATGATATGACTCTTACATGCTATGAAACCGTTGCTTTTAAATATTTTTAAGATTTATTTAGTATTGATCATTTTATTTAAATCTTCTTCATGAGAATTCACTCATGGGTTAATGTGCAAAACAAACAAACCAACCTTACTTTTTTTTGGCTACAAACCCAGACAGTAAAGTTAATCCTGTGTAATGATGTAAATAGTTTATGTAAGTGATGCTTTGTCTTTTCTTTCTTTTTTTTTTTTTTTTATTTTGGTACTGGGGATTGGACTCAGGGGAAGCCACATCGCAGCCCTATTTTGTATTTTATTTAGAGACAGGGTTTCACTGAGTTGCTTGGTGCCTTGCTGTTGCTTAGGCTGGCTTGGAACTCCCGATCCTCCTGCCTCAACCTCCTGAGCTGCTGGGATTACAGGAATGTGCCACCGTGCCTGGCTTGCTCAGTCTTATTATAATACAAATATCATAAGATTTTTAGAATGTATTTATGGGATACAGAGTTTAACTTTGCAATTCTATGGTATGAATGAAGGAAGGAGCAAGATGGAGTAGCCTTAATGAGAAGATGGCATCCATGAATTCAGGCACTGTCTCTGGATCCTCTGATCACTGGCTCTTTACTCAACCTTAGTGCTGGAATCTAAGCTGGGGATGGCTAATGAATCAATCTCTTTCCTGCCTTGGGCAGAACTTACTGGCATTCTGCTATAGGCAGCTACCAGGCCCCAGGTTTCTGCTCTATTCTCCAGCATGAAAAAAACTCAGGCTAGCAGTCCTCATCAGTGTCTGCTGACTGGGAAGAGAAGAGTGGCTTTCTTGCTCTGCTACTGCAAACTCCACAGCAAACCTGCTATCTGTCAACTAGGCCTTCAACCAACTGCTAAATGAAAATTAAGATGGCTAAATGAGAGAGAAACCTCGAAAATTCCCTCTTCCAGTGATGCTCTCATCCAAGGCCAGTGATACAGCCCCTGCAAGATTCCAGATTTCAAAGACAAGTCAAATTAAAATGATGTTTCTGGTTTATAGTATCTGTACCCCCAAAGCAAGCACGGAATGTGAGGATTGTAACATCTGGATGCTTCAGAAGAAGGTGGCAAAACAAATGCAGTCTGTCCTGCTGCTGGTCTCCTACCATTCATCCACCAGACACCCACCAACTTCACTCTGCACCGCCCTGTGACAAAGTGAAGTGTCTTTTATTTCTGGATTGTAAAAACTTAAGGGGATATCAGAAGTCCTGGGAGCAGGTGGGAATAACCAGGGAGTAAATTAAAACCTGTGACCAGAATACTTGGAAAGGCTGACACGATGCAGGTGAAGATGAAGTACTTCTATTGACTGCTGTTTTTTTGTTTTTGTTTTTGTTTTTTTTCAAATTGTACTCTCTACCTTTGATCTCTATTAAATGATTTTGCAATTGGAAATAACCACCCGTGCTCTTTAAATTTCAGAGCTTTATACTTCTGTGAAAGAAGTCTTCAAATTCTATTTTAAATTATACCTATACTTTGTTGAAATAAAATCATTCTTCTTCTCTTTTCATTATTCTTTACATCTCCCCTGTAATAACTCTTCTTATAAAAGGAATGAGATGATTTCAATATGCCATTTTTGACATTTCTGCTTTTTTCAAAATAAAATTTTAGTTTTGAAACTGTAACAATCAAGTAAGCCAGTGTCTTTGACTATAGACTTTACAGCTTTATTTATTCCTACTAATAGGCCCTATCATTTTACTTAACTTACATTTCTTTGCCCCAAATACGTTTTTATTGGTTCGTTTTAGTTATACATGAATTCATTTTGATATAATTATACAAGCATGGAATGTATCTTATTCTAATTATGACCCCATTCTTTGGATGTATGATGGCAAGATTTATATATGTACATAGAAAAATTATGTCAGATTCATTCCACTGTCTTTCCTGTTCCTATTCCCCCTCCCTTCCAAATACATTTTTGGTCAAATATTCTCTTATTATTTAGAACTACCTTTGGAGGAAGCCAGAAAGACATAACAAACTTTACCATGACTGAATTTTCTGGTTTGAAAGACTATATGTCCTTGTGTAAGTAACCAGCAAAGGAAGTGCCCCATGAAGTAGAATATTTTCTTAATTTGAGAATAAGAATCAATTAGAAGTTAACAACTTGCAATTTAGCAATTTAAAGTTATTTTAAATTTTGAACATTTTATGCACTTTATTTTTTTTTAATATAATGAGGAAAATAACAGTGTTTAAGGCTGCCAAATATCCAATCTGGTCCTTCTTGGGACTTTAAGACCCTTGACTGTTTCCACCACCAGGAAATTTAAAAAGCTATTGATACAACCATTACCTTAAACAAAAATGATAAAACAACTCTTCCACACAGTTGACAGCATCCTTCTAACAGAATTTTAGGCTACTTACATTCATTTCAACTAATACATATGACATATTTTGACTTGACATACTGCATCATCCTTCTGTTTTCATTCATAAACACATATATTTTTCTAGGCTTCTGTTTGGATTATACATAATCATAAATCCAATCTTTCTTCCCTTAGTGACTCTTTCTTGCAATGTATCTTCCAAGTTTTATCTGATGTGACTTAGAGACAGCCATTTTATTTGCACTAATCAAAACTGCCTGCCTTGTCTGACTCTTGCTCAGCTTCTAACCCAGTAAGAGCTCTGAATCCAGTTTTATGCCCCTTACCACATTTTTCTTTTTACAAGAGCCTGATTTATTTCAAAAGTTTTTTCAATTTCATTTATCCCCCAAACCCTAGGTTGTCATTTTAGACAACTTCAGAAATGGGTGAGCTTTAAATTGAGTTTTCTAAGGTCAGGATTGTTTTATTGTGTGCATAACTATTCTTATGTTTGAAATGTATAGTAAATCAGTTTTAGTAAAAGTATGCAAATTTAAATTTTCTATATGATATTCAAATTTATTTATTGGCTTTATGTATGGCATCATACTTTCCTCAAAACTATCTCTGAGAATTTTGTTAATTATCTCTGGTTATTTTCATTAAATAATCTTCAAAGCATAGATTAATGCAAATAAAGGAGGAAAGGGTTAATAAGAGAATAAAAGGAAAAAAAGGAAGAAATACAAGGTAGTTATAAGAAATCTGTATGAGTCAAGTCCACAAGGAAAAGAAATACAGTGATAAAACTATACAAAGATAATAAGCTCTTTTTAAATGTACAGTTATTATTTTCTGGTCCCAAAATACCTTAAACAATATATAAATTCACCCATTTTTTTGTTTGTTTTTTTTTCTTTGTTTACTACTCAGTACATCAGGAATTTATCTTTGTCGTGGTATTTGGTATGAAGCAAGGAATTTAGAGGGTTTTCATTATCTTCAACAATAAGTCATGACTCTTCTCTGTATGAATGAAGATCTACGGTGCTGAAGGAATACAGTTCTGCATTATACCTATAGTAACTTCTCAGAACAACAGATCTACGCACAGCTTTACAGAGACCGATGATATCACACAGTACTTGATTTCACTGTAAAATGTAATAGCTCCAAAATCTTCTAGCAAACATTGCCTCTTTTCTTTTCCTCTACCATGATCCAAAATTCTCTCTGTTTGAAAAATAACTACAACATATATAATCCCTATGATTTTAAACATTATACTCCAATTAAGATATCATGTGGCTACATCCCTTTTATTGATCCTCATGTCATATTAGTTAGGATTAAATAACACTAAAGTCAGATGAGCTGACTTTGAATCCAGCTTCTCCTGTTTATTACCTATGTATAAACTATGAAGCCTTCTGTGACAATATCTTCATTCATTCTCAAAACAGAGATAACCATAGTAGCTTTACAAAAGCTACTATCATGATTAAGTAGCATATTGCAAAGTGGATAAAGCACACTGTCTTGTGTTTGTCCTAGTCAATGCTCATAGGAAGTTTCTGTGCAGCAGAGTTCTTAAGAGAATAGGCATTGAATATATTAAAAAGTACTGTGGTTTCGAAGCATGCCTCTGTCATTTACTGGCTTTTATCTCTTTAGAAGGCTCCTTACTGAGAAGAATATAATTTTGCCTAGTTCACAGTGTGTTCACTGTGCAGTGTGCATGTGGGCTTTCAGGGGAGGCAATTTGTGCTCACATCACGGCTCTAACATTTACAAGGTGTGTGTCCCTGAAAACCTTACCTTAGTTCTGATGCTCACTGAGGTAAGAATAATAACTACACCTGCCTTCTGGGGCTGTTATGTGTCTTTGAGTGGCACGTGTTCTGCACCTAGAGTAGCATCTGACAAGTGAGAAGGGCTCAGCACATTTACGCAGTCATTACTAAGAGCTTCTGTTCCTGAACTCTTCAAACTGCATTCTCACTCCACAAGGGCAACATCAAGTTTATTATCTTGTGCATTTTCTTCATCAATTTGTCAAAACTTCAAATATGTTTGCCTTATTTTCTCTTTTCTGCCTTATATTCTTCTGGATGATTTTCTTCTCTTGACCTTATCATATTCCAATTCTCTTCATCAATATTTCAAGTTATTCTTCCTTCCACACATGTTATTATAAGAATTGATTTTTTAGGACTCAGAAAAGAAACCTTTCTATACATAAAACCCATTTAGTTCAACAGGAAAAGAGTCATAGTTACTAAATAGTACACAGCAAATTGTGCCTATTTCACAGAAGAACCAACATTAAGTGTCAGGTTATTAGTATTTTTAATCAAATGGAGTACAATTTAGATATTTCTACTGACAATATGACTAATCTAAATAACAATATTTACACAGACTTCAGTTTTTATTATGTATTTCATTTTAGTGGGTTAATCTTACAATATATGTTCATTGTAGCATTAATACAATTTTTTTAAAATGTGGGCTATGATTCAGTACTAGGTCATAAAGTTAATTTAAGGAACTAATCCCTGAAATAATAAGTACAATGGAATAGACTAAAACAAAACAAAATAAAATAATATACCAGTATAGAACAAACTGCTATTGGGCATTATAAAGGTGTATGCTGTTTTATAAGTTATTCAATTTTGTGCATGAGTGTGTGTGTGTGTGTGTGTTTGTGTGTGGGTTCTCTATCAATGTAAAATTCTTATTTTTGTGGTGCATGCCCAAAAATTTTTGGAAGACACTGACTGGGCTATTGGCCTTCTGTTGTGTCAATTTGTATTGAAAACAAAGAGCTGCAAATTGAGCACTCGCAAATTGCTATGAATTAAGTTTTTGTGACTTCTCTGGCAGAATTAATTTTAATCTCTATGTGTCTCACAAGCAGATTTTAAATTTACAATATCAAATTAGTTAATCCAAGCTGGATTCTGATTACCTCTTTTCAGGAAAACGTTTCCTTATTGTCTGTCTTTCATTGTGTGATCAAAATATGAGAATGTAATTGACCATATATATCTTTAATATGCTCCAAATAAAATGATTGGGATTAATTTTTGCTTAAAACATATATAACCACTGAATTAAAGTTTTTGGTAAAATTATGTTCATTATGAGGTTATTAAGTCTTTAGATTGTATGTTTCTCTGTTTATCTTTTTATATTATTTTGGAAATAAAAGTGAAGTATATTCACTGAGTCTCTTTCATTTCTACTTGTTGGTTGACATGACATATTGATTGTTAATATGGTAAACATAATTTAAAAATCTGAGAATTATTTACATCTTTTCTTTCTTTGTCCATTACTCTTCATGTATTTTTAAGTACTGTTATTAGGTACAAATTTTGGATTATTATGTTTTCCTTTGAATTGAAACTTTTGCAAATATACAGTGCTGACATTATCTCAAAGAGTGTTTCTTACTTGGTGGTACGATTATCTGATATTAATATGGAAATGCTAGCATGCTACATGCTAGCTTTGATTTTTAATCCATGTGTATATTTAAAGTGTGTCTCTTTCAGTAGGCCTATAGTCAGGTTTTACATTTTAAATTATACCTTACAAACTTCTTAAGTTTTTAAATTGTTAGACCATTATGTTTAACACAGCTATTCATGCAATATATTTAAGTGTAAATATTTGCTTTGTGCGTGTGTATTTCCTATCAATTTGTCATTTCCCTCTTTCTTCTTTTCACTTTCTTCTGGATTATCATAATCTTTTCAGTTGGTTTATATTCTTTATGCAGAACTTCTAGTCAAATACATTCTTAATGTATATATTGAGGGATTTTTCTAAGGATTACAAAATACATCTTTGGTTAATTTACCCCCCTGCACTTAAGGTTATCAAATCACTTTACATTCCATAATTTTTTTAAAATGAAATTTGTAACAGTATAATTATATTTCATCTTCTATGTTCTGGTTATTGTTATAAAATATATTGTTTCTACAAACAAAATAAATCCTAATTTAAGTAGCAATTTTATTTAAATTACCCACAAGGAAATAAAAATACTCCTCTGTACTTAGCACATATTTTCTATTTTGGATATTCTTCATTCTTTCTTTCAAATCTAGGTTTTCTCCTGATACTCAAGTATAATTTACCTTCAATACAAGGAAGTTCTTCATTTATTTCTGGTAATACAATTTATTATCAAAATATTCTCTCAGCTTTCAGTTGATTGAAAAATGTCTTAATTTCATCTGTGTTTTTGAAGGATATTTTTGCTGGTTATAGAATTTTGAATGAACAGTACTTCTTTTTTAAAAAATCTTTTTAAACATGTTATTTTTCCTCAGTCCTTTATAGTGTCTAAAGAAAAGACAGCTACAGTTCATATTATCATTTCCATGTATATGATTTGTCTTCTTTTTCCCTGGTAATGTTAGAGATTACTATTTCTCTCTTACATTCAAAGCTTTGACAGTACTGTTCCCAAATGTCATTACTTTGTCTTTAAACTTCCTGAAATTCATTGAACATTTTAGAATTCTACAGAGATGTTGATAAGAAAATTTGGAAAATGTTTGATCATTATATCTTTAAAATGTTACTCTGTCTTTTTCTGGGATTCCATTTATCTGCTAATGAAATCTGATATTGTCTCACTTGGCACTAATGTGCCCTATATTATTATTAATTTGTCTCTTTGGTCTCTCACTTCCAAGATTGAATTTCTTCCTGCAAAACTCCAAGTTCACAGACTCTTTGGTCTGCCATCTTCTATCTATTTTTGACCTACCTATTGAATACTTATTTTTACAAGTAAGAAAGCAAACTGGCTATGCATGTATGTATGATGTAGTGACATAACAATAAAATGTGACTAAAAGTTATAACAGGGTTTTCAAGCTCAGAATTATTGATTGTTTTTGCTAGGTAATAAATAGGAATATTCTACACATTGTAGAAGTTTCAGCAGCTTACTTGGTCTCTATATATTCCATGCCAGTAGCAACTTTTCCCTCTGCTGTGACAAAAGAAGCTATCTGGAGATATGACCAAAAATCCTCTTGGGAGGAAAATCAACCTTTGTTGAGGTGTGCAACATAATAAAATATTTTGTTTTTAATTAATTTCTACTAAGAACTGCAGTTTTATTGAGAGAATATTAAAATTTGAAAACCTAGAGAAATTAAAGTTAGTCACAGATTGCATCACAAAATTATTCAAGGCACAAGTTTGAAGTACATATCAAGAAAATAACTTAGCTATATCTTAAGAGGCAATTGCTCCAACACTGACTTCCTATGATATGTTCAATATGGGGTTAGAAAACACATAACTGCATCTTTAAACTGCAATTGATTTTGAATGTCAAATGCAAAAATATTGCTAAGTGCTCATGTGCATTAAATTCCAAATACTTTTCTTCATAATCTGCTTTTGAAAATTTAGTGCAAAGGAATAGCCTGGGTGTCCAAACTTAGCATATGACCTTCTGTAAACTGCTGTGCTTGCAGCAAACTGTGCATCTGTGGATATGCACAGATGGCTTTATTGTAACAATTTAAATTGGGTAATCTATAATAAGTTACCACTTACTTAACCTGCTTTTCTGGGAAACTTTGCATACATATTTGGTTTAAATTCTTGCTTTTTGTTATCATATATGCTTATGATATATGTGTGTGCTTGTGTGTGTGTCCTGTGAATGCACGTAGGTGCATAGATTTGTGTTCTATCAATTATCCCCTAATTTGGGTCTATTTTGTAAGAATAGGTTTTAATTGGATTTTGATAGCTAGGAAAGGACATTAACTTCCTTTTTAAATTAAATACATTTCTGGTTGCTGGATTTGTGCATATGTCAGCACCTCATATATGCTTGCTGGTGCTATAAAAATAAGAAGAAAAGAAATGTTTTAAATAGTATAAACTATGTTTCTAGGTAAGGCAAAGAAAGAAATTGTGGATAAAAGCAGTATTGGTTTTCTTTGTGATTACAGAATCAAACTAATACTCAATTTAAGAGAAAAAAAGTAAAATTAGCTTAAAATACTTACCTGGATATGCTTTTTCCTTTTTGATGAAATAGTATTCAGTAAATAGATGTAAATATACATATTTGTGTGACATGTATATGTCTCCTATGTTTCTTCTATTTCTTAATAGTCCTCTTTTAAATATTAATTCATCAGAAAAGACAAACAAAATGTTTATTATCAAAATTTATTTCAGTAATTCATTCAATATTAATATGCAGAAGTATGTAAAATATACAAATGTGAGCATGTACAAATTGATTGAATTTAAAATCTTTCAAAACTATTTGCCATGTATTTAAATACATTTAATGATAAGACATTGGTATTATCATTTAATGACTTCACATAGTTTTTCTTCTCTATAATGTTCTATACTGTATTTATGAAAGGTGGCAATAAATTTTTGAAAATTAGTTGTTTATTAACCTATTGAAAGAAATTGTGGGTTACATAGAAACAATGATGGCCAAATACTTTAGATGGAATGTTTTATCAAGTAAAACATTCTATCAGAATGTTAATTCCTTTCTTAGATGTTATTTGTGAAAATAGAATAAATGACAAGAATTGGAAATCTCTTCATAATAATCACTGAACAATGAGTAATGTTCAATGTGTTTGTAGCAGTACAGAATTTTTAGAACTATATTGTACAAAATATTATATTTGTCTCTTTACATTAAACAAAATATCCTTTTTCCTGGTCATGATCAGTTTTGGAATGAGTGATCCAAAAGATTACTCTGGTACACAAGTGGAAATAAACTTGGGATTAAATTTAGATATTCTGGGTTTCAGTTTTATTTTTTTCTACTTAACATCTCGACAATTAAATCAACAAGGACCTAACCCACAATAGAAGTTACCTGTGCATTTAAAAGAGTGGAATTTTTATTCAACAATTTAGTTACATGCATGAAGAGAGTGAGGTGAAGCCACACAGAGATTGTGTTTCCCCAGTGAGGAGCCCTTATAGAAAGTGACTAGAAATTCAAGACCCACAGATCAGAGAGAGGGAGCAGTGCTGCTAGGGTGCTGGATGCTGGGTCCAGGTCATTCAGAAAATGTTTCAATAGAGTGATACTATTCAGTGGAAGCTGGAACCATAGACCAGATTACCCAATGGTAAAAGAAAAGAGAGACAGGAGAGGCAGAGAAGGAAGGACAACAAAAACTTGTCTTCTCTCTTTCTTCCATTCTCCCAACTCCACATAGTTTGATTCTACCAAGAACCTAGCTGACTGGACAGTGTTGGAAATGCCTACTTCAGGCCAGTCCTTCCAACACAGGAGAGAACAAGTGAGGGCAAGGGAGGGTTCTGAGAGTGAACAGGCCCCAGGTCCCTATAATCAGCCTATCTGTGTTATCCTATCTGTAACACATAAACCACCTCAAAATTTCATTGTTTGGATTAGTTTAAAACAGTGTCCTGGACTTTAAAAAGTGTTGTGCTGCTGAAAATTATTACTACTATGTAAAGAATTCAGTTCTAAAGCTGGAATCTTCCTTGTTTATTTTTTTCTTTGTTCTTACTGGGGATTGAACCCAGGTGTGCTTTACCACTGAACCACATCACCAGTGGCTGCTGCCTCTCTCTTTTTTTTTTTTAAACAGGGTCTTCCTAAGTTGCTTAGGATGTTGCTAAGTTGCTGAGCCTGTCCTTGAATTTGAATTCCTCCTGCCTCAGCCTTCAGGGTCTAGAATTTCACAGGTGTGTGCCCCCAGTGTATACAAACTTTCTTTAATTTATAATTTTGAGTATAATTTCCACCTGTGGTCATCAATAAAATTCCAATAAGATTTTTTTTGAACCTTACAAAAGTAATGGAAATCTCTAAAATTTGAAATACTAAAGTTTGAAATGACTTGAATTTCTGAAAGTCAAGATATTCGAAGTCAAGATTTTCATTTTCACAATGGTAATGTAAAGAACCCTTTAGACCTACTTCTCAAGAAAACTGATAAAAATTATAAGCAACTACCACAAAACAGCATTTAGGGTCTCTAGAAATGCTCCTAAGGGCATATATCAAATAAAGAAATATTCAATAAAATCTACTCAAACTCTCTAGCATCAGTGAGCATCTGTGGCACTTAAACCACAGCTTTTTGCCTCCCTCTCCTGATCCAGCCTACTGTGATAAAAATTCTACCTAAATAGTTGAATCCAGGAACAAAGGGCTCCCATTAGTCCCAACTCCCAGTCAGGGGCTACAGTATCTTCCAGAGGGTTGGGGTACCAGTATTTCATATTCTGTCTACTGGTTCCTATTACAGAGGCTAGATTCTTGAACGAAAGAGATATAGGTTACCAATTTATGCCTAGTTCCATTTGCAATATCAAGGTTTTAAATTGGGCTTGGTGCTCTGAACGCACAACAACGATGTTCACCCTCACTGCCTTCTTTATAAAGTTCAGGTTCTATGTCAGGATAGGAAAGCTGAGAAGACCAGTGACTAAGGCCACCACCCCTGCTACCACTGAGTGCCCAGGTACGAAAGCAGGGGTGGCATTCAGAGAGAAGAGCATCAGTGTCCCTGCCCAGTTCCAGAACTTTAGTTGGATATTTTAACCAGACAGTTAAAAAAAAAAAGCTAGGATTTCTTCCCTCAAATAAATTATGAATTATTTTATTGGCAACAAAGTATGGGGAAATTAAACCTAATGAGTGATGCCCACAAATCCAATAGAGGATATGGTAAAAAATAAATTAATAAGAAATTAGTAACTTTATTGGAGATATGAACTAAAATCAGACAGGAAAAAACCTAGGAAAAACCAGCTAAGTAGAGTTCTGTTGAGGGTCAAAACAAATCTCAACCATAACTTAAAAAACTATCCTTGGAAAGGAGTCAGATTTTAATTGTATTAATATATGGAACAATTAATATTCAAGAACATTATTGAAGACATAAAGCAATCAACTGACAATTAGTGTTTAATTTCTGGTGTGATCAAGGACAGTCAAAGAGATCTCTGCTACACCTACTGCTGCTCTAGGATTATTGCAAGCATAAGGCTGTGTCCTCTGAAAAACAATGTCAGAGTCTTCACAGGAACTGAGGAATGAACTTTACTAAAATATTGCTGCTGGTCACTAAAAAAAAAAAGTAAATAAATTATAATAGCAAGCCCTGATTGGAGAGCAATTAGTTTTCAGACTTGCTATATTCTCGAGATATCTAATATCTAACACCAAATATCTTTGAGACATGTACAAATATATTTGAGACATGTACATGTATATGTACAAAGACACAGGCAATTCTTTCACAGAAACCTCCTGTGAGAACAATCACACATTGGATTTAACAAATATTTAAAATGGTTGGATTATTTTTTCATTATCATAATGAAGTAAAGGAAGACATGATAATAATATCTTATCAAATATAGATTGTCAATAAAAGTTTAAAATTATTTAAAAGAAACTAACCAACTGGAAATACCAGGGCTGAAAGGCATATACTAAAATAAAAATAAACTATCACCTTGGGCCTCAACAGTAGATCTGAAATGGGAGGAAAAGGAATTGGTAAACACTAATGGAAATAGAAGTTACACAATCTGGAAAACAAGAAAAAGAATGAAGATAAATGAATGGAGCCTCAGAAAAATGTGGAGCACCATTAAGTGCATCTAATTTAGTTAATGGGAGTTCCAAATGGGGAAAATAGAAAGAAATAGAAAAATAGTCAAAGAACTAATGACTGAACACTTACAAACTTTTAATATACCTATTAATAAATTCAATAGAATGCACGGACTACATACAAACATATCATAGGAAACTGCTGAAAGTTAAAAAGGAGAAACCCCAATAAGCAAACAGAAGGAAAAAAGCTTCTTAAATGCAAGAGAAATCTCAATTAAAATAACAATTTTCATCATACCATGGAAACCAGAGAGGAAAGAGATTACAAAATCAAAGTGCTCAAAGAGAAAACTGTTGATCAACATTCCTATATCCAGAAAAACTAACTTACAAAATATTAACAAATCCAGAAAAAAAATGAGTGATTTTGTTACCATGAAACCTACTTTATAAGAAATATCAAAGGAAATTATTAAATTGAAAGCAAATAAGCATATTAAATAAAAGCATATAAAAAGGTAAGAAATATGCCAAATCAGTAACCCAAACTTCTACTGTAAGACACTGGAACTCCTAGCTAAAGAAATCATACAAGATAAATATAAGGCATACTTATAAGATTGGATGGGTTGCAGTAAAATCTATCTAAATTTGTAGCTGACAAAGTATTTGGTATACATAATCCTAAAAGAGCCACTAAATAAAAATTTTAAACTGTGAAGATATTTCATCAATATAAAAATAAATTGTATTTATACACAGCAGTGAAAACATGAAAATGAAATTAAGTAAACATTCACTTAATGCATCAAAAGAACAAATTGCATAGGGACAAATTTAACAAAATAGTATAAAACTTGTACATTAAAAACTAAAACATTATTATAAGAAATGAAATAAGAACTAAATAAGTAGAAATGTAGCCTGTATTCATGCATTTGAAAACATGATATTGTTAATATTGCAATATTCTCCAAATTGATCAAAAGATTATTACAATGCTTTTCAACATATGAGATAAATTCTTTGTAGAAATTGACAAGCTGACCCTAAAATCTATATGGCAAATCAAGGACCCAGAATAGCCAAAACATATTTTAAGAAGAATAAGCTTAGAATATTCACATTTTTTAATTTCAAAACTTATTACAAAATAATAAACAAGATAGAGATCTACTAAACAGGTTAATAGAATTGAAACTCCAGAAATACATATGTCTATTGTCAATGGATTCTCAGCCAGGATGCCAAGAACATTCCATGGAGTAAAAATCGTGTTTTTCCAGAGTATTCTGGGACTATTGGATATTCATATACAAACAATGAAGTTGTACACCAACTGCATACCATACACAAAATAATGAACTCAAACTATACTAAGTGCCTAAATGTAAAACCTAAGGCTACAAAATCTTAGAAGAAACCATAGTAGTACCTTATTGTGACTTTTGATTTGACAACAGATTCTTAGCTATGACATAAAAAGAACAAATATCCGAAGAAAAACAGCTAAATTTGACCCACATCAAAATTAAAAATATATATTTATATATGTATATACTTCAAAGGACATTACCAAGAAAGTGAAAATACAATCTACAGAACTCATGAAAATATTGGAAAAATCTTATGTCTTATAAGGAAATTGTATCTAATATAGATAAAGAACACATAATTCAATAATAAGTCAAATAACCCAATTTTAAAATGAACAAAAAATTGAGTAGGTATTTATCCAGAGGGAAAAAAAATGAAAATATGTTCAATATTATTATTCATTAGTGAAATGTAAATCAAAACAATGAATGACATATATCATACCCATTAAGATGGCTATAGTCAAAAATCAGTTAACACTGGTGAGTATGCAAAAAGATTGGAATTTTCATATACTACTGGTAGGAATGAAAAATGACTCATCCACTTGGTAAAGCTTCTCTCAGTGCAACAAAATATTAAAAATAGAGCTACCATTTGGCACAGCAATTCTCCTGGGTAAATACCCAAGACAGATGAAAACATTTATTCAAACAAAATTGATACACTAACATTCATAACAACATTACGGAAGATATTCAAGAGATATAATCCCCAGTACACATTAACTGATGAACACATAAACAAAATATGGATGATCCATAAGCTGGAATATTATTCCACAAAAAAGTTAAGTATTGATCCAGGATACAACATGATTGAACCTCTAAAATGTGCTAAGGTGAAGATATCAGTCAAAAAAGGCAAAATATTATGGGATTCCATTTATATGAAATTTCCAGAAAAGGAACATCTATGAACTCCAAAAATAGATTTGTAGTCCCCTAGGACTTAGGAAGTATAGGGATTTGGGGTGAAAATGGTGTTTTGTTTTGTGGTGATAAAATTATTTTAAATTGATCATGATAAAGGTTACAACTCTGTGACTATGCTAAGTTCTATTAACAGCCTAATACTAAGAGCATTTAATAAAAATTTGAAATGAGTGAATTACATGGTCCATTGATTGTACCTCAACAAAACTGCAAAAATTAGAAAATGTCATGTTTTCATTAATTATAATCAAGACAAATACTAATGCTGTAAGCATGATTACTTTTGAAGTATAAACCACTGTCAAAGCTACTTAGTATAGTTTTAAAAATCAACTTGTAAAATATATACTTTCATATATTTTTTAATACTGATTTTTGTTTTTGAAATAGACAATATTTCACTAAAAATTCAAATTACTGAACTTGAAGTTCAAGGATGAAAATATACATTCACAATATTCTCGGCATGCTAACCTTTAATTTTGATCCGTTTCCTTGCATTTGGTGATGTGTGTTTTTTTCCCAGCAGGACAGTCTAAACACCAAGAGACAGATTTAGCTTTGCATTTGCTGGCTTTCATGTGCATGTGTCTTAACTTTAATATCTCTTAAGTAGAGTTTATTTTGCAGAGAATCTGTTTATCTAGCATTAGTACATGGCAAAACCAGAAGTGTAATAAGAATGCATAAATTGCAAATGCATAGTGCATAACTGAATATTTGAACATGTCTCAAAGCAGTGGAGCAATTTGATCCTTATAATCCAGTTTACTTTTTTTTTTTCCCTGAGAGAAAAGGGCATGGTTATCTAGGATTTATTTCATCTGCAATTTTCACATGACAAAATTTACTTTTAAGTTTAAAATGATGTTGTTTCAGTCCCTGGTGTCTGAGTGTGATGAGAGTTGGAAAAGCAGACAGAACTGCAAATGTCTAATCTTGGCATGGCATTTGCTTTCCATTTTCTTTAGTGTGCACTAGTGGGATATTACTGAATGTTAAAACCTTGGCAGAGTCACTAGTGTGTAGAGTCTACTTCTTTTGTAGAGAGCGAAGTGAATTTGTAGTCCTGTGACGTTTATCTATTTTCTAAGTTACTGCTGATTAGTTTTTATTTCCTTTTATCATTATCTTTTCTCTTAAGCTGCACATACGCTGAATGCTAAATTTTCAGCCTACTGAAAAGCTGTATATAGGAATATAATATTTTTCCTTGATAAAAGATATGAATCTCTACCTTATGAATATTTTATATTCTTGTCAACAGCAAAAGTTAGCTCCAAAGTATACGCCACTTTGTGTCATCATCTGGCCTCCTCTTTCTCTATTTTCATAAATTCTGAATACCTGGAAACAATAACTCCTTTACTTTAGGGGACTTATGATGAACATTGCTTATTTAAATATTTATTAGATATTTCTATGTGGACAGTAGAATTTTAAAAATCACCAAAGCTTTACTGTAAAATATTTGACCTTTATTTAATATTGGTAGTACATTGTCAAAATTGAGTTACATACAAAAAAACTCCTGTGACATAATAAATTTTCTTCTTGTAATAATCGACTAGGAAAAGTCAGCTTTTCTGCTTAGTGTATCCATGCTTTCCATGCTAGATATTTAACATTAGAAAGAATATAAACCATAGGAAGTACTTTGAATGAACTCCTATTTCCTTTCCAATTCCTCTGTGGAGTTTAGAAGCAGGTGAAATATTATTGGCAATGAAAGTCCAGGGCAAATGAAGTGGGTGGGGGGTTCAATATCAATATTGTTATGCCTGTCTATAGGTTTATTTATCTACTTATTATTACACCCATTTATTCTTGCACCTGCTTATTGGCCTGACTATGCCAAGCAAATCTTATTTTAAAACATCTATTCCTGCTTTCATTTGAAAGCTTAGTAATAGCTGTGCTTCAGTGTTGCATCTTGTTTTTCCCATCCATTGAGGAAACATTCCCATAGCTTTTTGGTAAACCTCCTAACATACATCCACATACATGCACAGATGCATGTGTACATTATAAAGCTAAGGAATTTCATCCTGGTATGCAATTCATATTTTAGAGCAGCACTGTCCCCTGTTATAGTTTGTTCCCTCCAAAACTTATATTCAAATACAGTTGCCATTGCAAAGGTGTTAAGATATGAAACCACTGAGAGGTAGTTAGACTAGGAGGGCTTCACCCCCAGGGATAGGACTGGTGTCATTTGAAAAGAGTGAGTTCAGCCCCTCTTGCCCTCTCTCCCTCCCTCTCCCTACCTCCCTCTCCAGTCTTACCTTCTGTTTTTCTGTCATGTGTTGATACAGAAAGAAGATCCTTGCAATAACTTCCCAAATAAAATATATCAAACTTGGATTTGGGAAACTATGTGTTGTATCTTCATATGCTTATTTTTGTGCTAAAAAAATAGTATTCTTCCCTCTTCCCCATTCCCAGGGTCCACTTTGCTAACAGCTACTTTGAGCTAAAATATAACTCTCAAAGAGAAATCTTACCTTACACTGTCATTACAGTGCTGATGGTGACTCTTTGTGCTGATTAGTCTCTATAGCATAACTCTTCAATGTACTAGTTTTCCTTTCTGTCTCTCCCACAAATCTAAAAGTTCCTACAGGGGACTAACTTTGGCAGTTACTTTAGCCTTGAATCAGACACAATATTTGATCCAGAATAGATGCCAATAGAATAAAAGAACAACTATCTTCATATAGTAACCCGTAAATCCTTATCTTTGAGAAATTACTAATTTATACAAGCAGAAAATATTTTATCTTCTTTCTGATATTTTGATCATTGTCTAAAAAGTGTTACAGATTAAACAATAAAAGAAGACAGAGAGAAAAAAGGACATATTGCAGTGCACCTAGCCTCAATGTCATGTACTTAAACTTTTCAGAATCTTTTCCAATTTCTATTTAGACTCAGGTGACAAAGGCTCCTGATTTGGGCCCTGGTTTAAGAAAGCTTGCAAGAGCTACCTCTTCATTTGGCTATCTCTTGGGGCAAGGAGTCCACAGCAGAAGACTTACATACAGTCTGTACCCTCGTCTCTCCACCATGATCCAGTACTTGTGCTTCTGGAATTCTCTGCCTACAAATGCACAAGATTGCTTCTAGATCTACTGATTGTCTTCCTTTCCCTATATAAAGACCTTTGTTCAAGGATGTTCTTTAGGTTTTTATCTTTGCTCTTCTCCCAGGAAAATAATGTACTTTTCAATTTAGGTTCTGATATTCCAAAAGATTGGAAGATGTTTTTATGTACTCAGGTTCAACTAATTTGGTTTCAAGTCTAAAATACTCCTCGTCTTAGGCCATGACTTTCTAGTTCAATTCCTAAACTATAACTTTAAATATTCTGAAAATATGTTCTCCTTGCATAATTTTATCAATGCCACTGCTGTCTTCTTGGTTCCATATGTAATGGTCTGATATTGTTCCAGTGTTGAATTTTCTCTGGTACTTTCACAGCCAGGGTACATACATAATCTCTATATTTTTTAGCAGCATATGATAACTTCTATGTCAGGGCCTAAAAGAGAGAAAAATGTCTTTCTCCCCTAGTTTTTCTTGCTTCTTTCCAAAATACTCCACTCAAGTAGATGTCCTGAAAGAAAGTAAACAGGATGAGACACAGAAGAAACTTCCTTTTTTGTGTTAGTCAGCCTTTTTATTGCTGTGCACAAAACATTTGACACAGACAACTTAGAGAAGGAAAAGTTTATTTGTGATTATAGTTTCAGAGGTCCATGGTTGACTGGCTCCACTGCTCAGGGCCTGAGACGAGGCAGAACATTGTAGTGGAGGTACATGACAGACCAAAGTTGTTCAGTCCACGACAGCCATCAAGGGACTAATGTACTGATGAAGTCAATCCCTCATGACCCAATCACTTCCCAAAGCTCATCTTGAACACATAGGACTTTGGGGACATTCAAGACTTAAACAATAACATTTTCATGGGTGAACCCATCCACAGTATAGATCTAATGAAATGAAGTTATCAAAAAATGACATTTCTCCTCCTGCCTGATCATTCTGTTTTTAAATATGTTAAAACATGGGCCTACAATCCTCTCTGCTCCTGAGAACTATTCCTAAACAGATTGTATCATCTGTCTGTGTGTCTATCTATCTATCTATCTAGCCACTTTCTTCACAATCTTTTTTCTTTCAAGAGTCTCCCCCAACCTCATTGGGCTTATTGCTTATCCTCAATTCTCACCAACCTATCATAGACCTATGATCTCTCCAAGTGGAATGACTGGAAGGAAGCCAGCTCTTGACTATGCACATAATGAGTGTATGGGCTACTTTCTTATTACCCCTAGGAAGTGTTCAGGAACTAGGGCATTCACTGGGTTGAAATTTTCATTATGCAATTTAGGCAATTTTCTAAATAAAACTAAATTTCAAAAAATTCTACAAAAGAAATTTGGTGGAAAGGAACAATTCTACAAAAGAAAATATGATATACTGAGAGAATTGCATGGTCATTTTTGCCTCTGTAGTCTGAAAAAATAATTTGGGTCATTGTTATTAATATGAGTTTAGAAATGCAATTTTATTTGTTTATCTAGAAAAGAACAAATAGAATTACTACACAGCAAACCTTTAGTGCATGATTTGATGACTTTCAAATTAAAATAAATGTTGAAATCAAAATGGAGAAAACCTCATTATATGGCATAAGATTCCAATGACCTTTGAATATGAGATGAATTATATATATTGCATCTGAGACTTAAATCTGTGACAATGGATCAATATGTGATAATAAGATGTAATGGTAATATAATCGTCCATTGTTTAAGGTTACTTTTTATTCCTAAGATTTTATATACTCTACTACAAGGAAGAGAATAAAAGTACATTTAAATTGTGTTATAAACAAGGTTGATAATTATTATTTCTTACTAGAAATTTTTTTCTTTTACATTTGGATATTCTCTTATGGATTTAAGTCTAGTATTTTGTAAATAACTTACTCTACGTTGCTTCTCATAAAGCAGCTATGTTAGTAGCCTATGATCTTCAGAGAATCACATAAACTCTGGACTTTAATTTCCTCAACTGTAAAATGAGGATGGTTACAGTACCTTCCAATCAGAGTTTTAATCAATTTAAATAACATTATATATTAAGCTTTTAGAAGAGTGATTATGATGACGAGGAGGAGAAAGATACCAGGGCAAGCTTTGTTTACTGCATTGATCAGACCAGTTATTTAAAAGAGTGAAGTGAGTGGTCTGAGATCAGTTACTAAGGCGAGTTAGGTTGTAGAAGTCCTACTCTGGTAGGTAAAGGAATATGTATTTTATGTTAATAGCAGGTTTGTGTCATCATTGAAACTAGTTGGCCTAGAGAGTTCTAATAAATTCAGTTGGATAAGTTTCTACTGAACAAAACCTAAGACCATGTGAATTTTAGTTATAATTCAGATAACTGTAATATAAAGGGACAAAATCAAATAGAAATGATGTATTATATATAAAAATTTTCTATTTGAAATTTACATTTATGTAATATTAATCATAACTAGGTCAGCAAAATTTGGTTGCTTAAATAAATTAACATGAACTAATTTGCTTTCTCATAATTAGCAAACTTAATTCAAAACTTTCCATACCACTCTGTACAATAGTTCAATAATAATAACAAAATAAAAACATTCTGATCCTTCAGGGTGTTTGTTTCACCTCTTAAGAGGTTTCAAGTACTTAACATCATGTTCTTAGAAAAGATCCCATTATTTCTTGTTTTTTCTTTCTTTTGACTTTTGAAAAATTTAAAATATATTGCTCATTGAGAAAAGTATTAGTATTGGTCTCGCTATCTATCACAGCATGAATATTTATGCTACAAATAATCACATCAAAGATAGAATATTGCCAGTGCTTCGAAAACTTTCCCTGTTTCCTTCCCAAATATCCTTTTCTCTTTCTTCCCTAAAGTAATAATTATCTTGATATCTAATAACAATTTTGATTGATTTTTGAGCAGTGTACATTTGAGATTGCCTAATGCTCTAGTTTATGAGTACTTGGTTACACAGTTGCAGTTGCTCATGTTGCTCTGATAGCTCTGATAGCTCTGTTTGCTGCCATATATGAATGAAGTTCTATGGTGTGGGCATCCTTAATCTTGTCCAAACATTCAGTTAGTTTAAAGGTGAACATACTATCAGAAAATTTATTCTCACTTCACAGCAAGGTAAATGAGTGAGAACTGACAATGATAAAGTGAAAAGGTGAACATGAAAGATATAGAATAACATTTTCAAGAAAATTATGCCTAGGACAGCTTATTTCAGTAGCTATGTGCTTCACCTCATCCTATTCACATTTTTTCTTGCCCTCACAAAGGCAGGGTTTCCAGAATAGTCAATAAAATTAGAAGTCCCCAGTCAAATCTGAATGTCAGTTATACACAAACTAAGGACACACTTGTACTAAAACATTTTAAAAACGTTTTTTCTGACACTCAAATTTAATTAGAGATTGACATTTTATCTCTAAACCCTGTGCAAAGGATAAGCCACACATACTAATGGGAAGCATACTTTCTTCTGAAGCACATATGAAATTTCTTGAAATTTCCTTTGTTTATGAACTCATAGTTAAGCATCTGTTTAAAACATTGATCTGTACTCCATATTCCATATAAAAGTTTAATAGTTTTAATAAGTAATTCCATATTGTACACTATTATAACTTAAACAGAATGAGCATATGCATAAATCTGCAAAAGTGGAAAATGGCCAAAGAAAGCTTGTCAATATCTTACCAAATAGACAAGATTGAGCAGAAGAAAGAAAGGAATTCCATGAGCCAACAAATAAGGAAAAGAAGCAGCTGATTGACCATAACTTTAAACTTGTCAATGAAGGGACTAAGAAAAAAATAAGGAATGTCATAAGGTTGTCAAGTATTAAACCTTCCCTTACACATTAGAAAATTGATTAGTAAACCAAGATTAGCCTAATAATTTCCAATGAACTGAAATCTGGAGAACAACCAGCTGAGAGGGTTTCATCCCCTCAACACTTGGGGAGCAGTGGAATTATTGCTAAGAGGAAAGAAACTAGACAGGCACCCTCTGCAAAACATCAGTAGGACGAGTCTCAAATGTGACTGCAAGCTGAAATCAGAAAGAGAAGCTTAAAAGCTACTCATTTCCAAATCTTACCTCAGACAAAGGAAGGTAATATCTTTAAGGATGGTATTGCTAGACATTAACATTTTAAATAAAGCTTTCCAAATGATTATAATGTATAGACAGTGTAAAAACAAGTGACCAGCAAGCAGACTGGAGAAGAATTAACTTATGAAATGTGATGTATTTAAAACCAAAGTTCATAAACTAATGCAAAGCCCACAAGTATGACCAGCGCCCTGCTCTTCTATCAAAAACTCTGCAAAGTATACACTGAGCACAGTTTCTGAAGAGCCTCTCCCACAAAATTACTACTCCATATGCTTAGTGATACATACAGGAAAATGAAGGGTCCAAATGTGAAGTATGTGCAAGAAAACTAATGGAAAGCAAAATTTGAAACTTATAAAAGGAAATAATTTACAAAACAACTAAAATCAAGCTGACATCAGATTCCTCCACAGAAATATTAGCATGAGAAAATATTCAAGTATTATCTATAAAGTTCTGAAGAAAATGTGACACAAAAATATTAAACCCAAGCATTGCTGTATATATAAAGAGATTGGCATTTTAAAAAATGTCAGCAAGCACATAATAACTTCTAGAAGAAAACAAGAAAGAAGGAAAGGGAAAGAAAGTGGGAAGGAAGGAAGAAGGGAGGGAGAGAGGGAGGAAAACTTGACTAAGGAATTTAGCCATTTTAGATACATATGAAAATACAGTACTAAAAATGAAGAAGTCATGGATGAGACCAATTTGAGAAGCTATTTAATTACATGTGAAGCAGTTTTTAGATATGATTGTTAAAATTATTGTTGGGAAAATAATAAAATGTTTTAAAGGTTGAGACCTAAAAAAATGATACTAGAATTAACAAAAATCAGAAGAGTAGGAATAAATGTGTAAGGGGTATTATTTTCTCAGTGCAGAGGCAAATAAAATTGCCTAAATCAGGACATGAATTTAAAGGAAATGTAGTGATTCCAAAATCATAAAACTTGTTATGATGTCTTTCTTATTAGCCTTGAGGAACTCTTCTTGGAAATAAAATTTCTTGCCTTGAAGAAACTATGTGAATTTTAGCCATTTCTTCACTTTCAATCCAGCTTTTTTCTTATACTAATTTAAGTGGAATTTAACAATCCACATTCAATTTACCTCATATAAAAATATGATCAAATATTTTAAAAATCATTTTCATGTATGTGTCTAATTTTCTGTAAGAAAATAAAGTAGGAATTATAGTGACCTGAGCTTCATAATGATGCCTATTTTCTGATGGTAGAAGTAGAGCAATTATTTTAACTATTTTTTCTTTCTCTTTTTGTATGTTTAATTTGCTGAAACAAACTATACTATTATATTAAACATAATAATTGATTTTATGATAAAATCAATGGTAATCAAAGACAATGGACGTGTCTTAAGGACTTCAGGAGTGAGGAAAAATTAAGAGAGAAAATTTAAGAAGTAGGTGTTTCATTATGTGTAGAAGAGATCCTAAAATTAAGGCTACATCTATATTGTTATAATGAGCACAGTTGAACAAAGGAGCAATTTCTACAAGGTCATCATATCATCTCCTCAGATGTTTTATAGTGAACTCCCCAATATCACTTGTTCTTTCATATTCAATGCATTTAATTATGATTCAATACTCTGTATTGGAGGTTGACAGTATATATTTTGAATAGAATCAGTTATTTTATGAAGAACAAAATGGCATAGTTTGTGTGTGGATCATGGAGTAACATGGAACTCTTTATTTAAGCATTGTGGAAAAAAACCTAAAAGGAAGCATATATTTTCTACTTTCAAAGTTTAAGGTTTTGACTATTTTATTTATTGATCAGATGCAGTATTAAAATCTTGATATAAGCTATAGTCATTATTTAGTTATTTTTTTATCAACATATGTTTTTTAGTTTCAAACCTGGAATAAAGGCTAGAATTGAAAAGGCAAGTTATTACCCCAAGCTGTCTTAGCCTTCTTTCTTTGGGATTTGCCAACAAAGAGCTCTATAAATTAAAAAGGGTAATGATATGGTTCAACTTGGAGATGCTTGTCCACTAATTCAAATGTTGAGTTGGATTTTGCATACTATGGTTTTTTATTTTTGTATTAACATCTGCTTATGGAGATGACAAGTTGGTGTGGGAATAGGGAACTGAAATACATTCCCAACTGAGTTAATGAGTGTTGTATTATTCCCTACTAAAAACTAAAAAACTGAAAAAAAAATACACTTGGCTTTAAAAATTCAGTGCTAATATCTATGTCACAGATTTGCCCAAGAGGGAATTTTACTGTTGTTTCCTGTGGGATATAGTAAATGCAAATAATATTTTAAACTGTCCTATATGAACAGATGGCCCAGCAGAGGGTTTTACTCTAGAGACTCCTGCTGGATTCTGTGTCATGCAGGGTGGGCTGAGATAATAACCATGGACGCTGCAAATCTCCTCCTGCACATGGAGGAGATAAGGGATATACAGCTACATTGAGATTGGGAGACTTTGGTAGATAGCAGCTGTATCTGGCATCTACCAAATGGCATTTAGGAAGATTAAAATGATGGATTATGAAGAACACAAAAGTTAATTACTGAGAGCCACCAGGGTAGTCAAGAAAATTATCACACAAGCTTTCACTACAATTTTTAGGTCAAAAGAAAAAATTTTAGAGGATGAAACATGGAAATTTTAAAAATCATTCACACAATCAAAGTCAGTGTTTGGAACTTACTATTTTAGTTAAAACATTTGTAAAGAAAACCTTAGGTGAGTAATTCCTTAATCTCAAATCACACCAATCTATTATTTGAAATTTCTAGTTACTCATTTTCTCATATAAATATTCATAACAATTAATTAAAATCAGAAATACTGCAAAGGAAAGCTATACACCTTTTTAAAGTTATCCTAGATCATTGTCCAAAACACCTGCTTAATGTCATTTTCAGGAGAAGCCAAAGGGAAGATCCCATTTTACCTTCTGTTTGCTGTTCATTATGGCCCAGCCTAAAATAATAGTTGATAATATTGAAGAGTATTGATAATGTGTCAATAAATTTTCTCTGGTAGAAATGCTAATAATTTCTGTTTGATAGAAAAGATAATTTCAAACACTTACTTTATGGTTGATCTTGAGTCTATATGTTATAATTCTACAATCCAATTGTAACATTTTTTTCTTTATTGACTAATATATGTTGGCCTCTCACATTCTCTAATCACCATTCTGCTGGTTACTTCTTTAGTAACTTAAACATTCACCATGTGCCCACTATGCTTTTGTATGGAAGTCACATTTGTAACTTTTTGGAATGTCTATTTTGATCCATTTGCCTGTCATTTTGAGAGCAGGAATTCTGTTTAAGCATTGTAACCCTAAAAATTATATTATAGACAGCCTGGTATTTGCCAGGTTCTCAATAGATTCTTATCTGAAGAATATGTCAATATTGGCAAATGTACACATGAAAACAATAAAATAATTGTATGTTTATGTATACATGTATAATATGTGTATACATGTATGCATACTATATATGTATAAAAATATCTGTATTTGTAATTTTAAAATATTAGTTGATAAAGTTTTCTACCAGCTGAGTAAAGCAAGCAACTCATGCAGACTCAGATTATTGAGCATATTTGCACCAAGAATCCAAGAGTAAATTCAAAGTCAGTTTATTTGTTACCTCAGGAAAAAGGTTTTTTCCTAAAGATGATTTAATATCAAGGGGAAAAGTTCTAGCAATTACACCTAAGGTATCTCTCTTTTTTTATCCTTATCTGACAAATTTAAAAGCCTTTAGAATGTGCTTTTAGAAGTTTAACACAAAGCTGTTGAAAATTCCATAATACAGCTTTTGACCTGCTAAGAGAAGGGACTATCTATCATAATCTTACACTTTCTATTGGTTCAATTTGATTCATTTAAACAGTGCATCATGGGCATAATGTGGCTTAATCCTGATTGATGTTGTCCTCAGAGTCCTGGGCAAGGAGGGAGGAGGTGGCACAGAAAGAAATCCCTTCAAGGTAGAGAATGAGGAAAACTATATGTTGACTGTGGTTAGTGTAAAGGAGACAGTAATTTTTTTAAAGGACTTACCAGGCACAATGCTATGTACTTAAAAAAAAAAACATAATATTTAAAACAACTCCAAGTGAAATATAAAAAAAAAAATATTAGGCACAGAGATGTGAGTACTTTGCTCAATATCAAATAAGTAAAGTTGATTTTGTCCTGAAATTTAAAATTTAATTTGGGCACACAGTTATCTTTCTTGAAATTTTGTGTCTACTACATTGACTCAAAATTTTTAATTTTAATTCTAATTTTAATTTTTAAATTCTCTAATTGCTCCAAAAGCTGTTGACCTCAACTCACTACCAAAAACTATGCATGAACAGCATACTCTTCTCTCTGTCAAAAGACTTTGTTTTAATTTTGGGTACAGATACAAGTACTTGTAACTTCTGAAGTACAGTGTAGTCCGAGGATACTTAAAGAGTTGAAGTGAAAACAGTTCTTTTATCATATTCTAAGAAAGCAGTTAGGAGAAAAGACATATTAAGTTTCAGGGAACAAAAATAATTAAACAGTAAACTTCACATATTTAAAACTTATATAATGAACACACAAAATTGGGAATCTTATTTTATGTAAAGAGTACTGAAAGAATAGAAACTGTAAACAATGTGTCCACTTCTTATCTGCAATTATTGATTAAGAGTCCAGAATTAATGGTTTGAATCCCAGGAGACACATTATTTCTATTTTTAACATTTCTGAAACAGAAGGCATTTTTTATTTAAAATTATTAAAAACTCTTGCTTTCCAGTTATGATCAGTTTGGGTAATGTGTTAGTTCAAGTTTTTTAGAGCATTTATTTCCTGCTGAGTTTCTCCCATTAATTTTCTTAAGCTCAGTCACTTAACTTGGTTCTTTCTCTTGCTTGTTCCACATGAAATCTGTCTACTTAGATTTCTTATCTACTTTTACCTGCAGTTCAGCTATAGCTTTTTTCCCCCCAGACTCTCAATTCTATGGAAACAAATCTGATCTATATCCTTTAGAATCTCCATTCAAATACTCTTTGCCCTGTGTGTATATATATTAAAGCAGATTATATTATCTCCCATAATCCTTAGCCTTATAATAAAGTAAAATTTAGGGATATCAAAGAAATCATTCAAGACTTCACACCTAGTACTATTGTTAGTTTTCAAAACATATCTACCTACACTATCTTAGTTTTAATGACTCTAGCCTCAAAGCCCTACTCCATTTAATCCTTTTATTCTCAAAAAGCACAGAAAACAATTAGAAATTTTTATTGTATAGATTGTGCACTTTATTTTTTTATAGTCCATAAAATTGAATTACTTTATATTCCTCGATTGAAATTAACCTCTTTCGCAAATATTTGCCCCTTCTCAGGACATAATCTTCACCATTACATATCAAAATCTAAACTTTATAAAAGTTAGTATAGTATTAATTTGTGTTATTGGTAGAGTAGACATATTTTTTGCTATATTTCACACTGAATACTACAGAAAACACTGAACATCATATGCAAACAAACATAAGAAGACTTTGCAAATTGAAACAATAAAGAAAGTCACTTAGGGACCTCAAGATCTAGGAACAATATAGTACTGAGTTTTATGGGTCTTTTTGAGCCTCACATATTCCAGATGTGGAGGTAAAAAAAGTCTAAAACTTGGAAAAGCAAATCGGCATAATAAAAGAAAAATGCCCAACATAGACTATACTCCCTTACCTAAAGGATCAGGAAGAGGGAAGCCTAACAAACCAGAAAGCCTTTCAAAATAAAATCACAGAAAAAACTGTATTGACTCCCTGCCCATGATAGCAATGTGGAATGGGACTCCTGGACTTGAACTTTCTAAATCATAACAGTGCCCCACAAACCCCTAAATGAGTTCGTGTTAAAGAATTCTGAGTATATGTGAAGGATGCTCATCCCAGCAGGATGCTCACCACTTATTTGTGGTATCACTAGAGACCAAACACAGATAAGTAATTTCAACCCAAACTTGTGTATACCAAGGTGCCTCTCTCTTCTGAGATGATGTCATTCAGTGAACTTGAAGAACCAGTGAATTCAAAGTTAGAACCAAAAAATATAAAAAATAAGGACAAAACAGCTAAAGAAAATAAGAAACACAATTCACTATCAGATTTAATATTTGTATCATTTGCACTTCATAAGAAAGGAGAAAAAAAGCCTGGATTAAAAAAAAATCTCTGAAATAAATAATGAGTGAACATTTCCCATATTTGTCAAAAGATAGAAGCCTATAGAATCAAGAAGCTGAAAGAAATCTAAATTGGGTAAGTCCAAAGTTCACACATGAAGACAAATCATAACTCAGCGTCCAAAAACTAAAAGCAAAGGAGCTGTCTTAAAAAGAAACAACACCTATCCTACAAAAAAATAAAAAAATCAAACAACAGCAGATTTCACATCCAAAATCATAAAGGTCAGAAGAAAGTAGCACAATGTATTTTACTTGCTAAAGAAAAGGACCATCAATCTAGAATTTTATGCCCATAAAAAAATATACTCAAGAATGAAGTTGAAACTGAGACTTATTGTAAGAAGGAAGGAAAGCTTAGAGAATTTGTCACTTGTAAACATGCCTGAATGGAATGGGTAAAGGGCATTTTCTAAATAGAAAAATAATTATAAATTATGTGATCTTGGAACATCAGAAAATAAGAACAATGGAAAGATAAAACATGTGATTAAATACATTTTCCACATCTTCTTGAGTGTTTTCAATTGCATTTCATGGTTGAAGCAAAAATAATAACACTGTTTCATAAGTTCTAAATGTATATAGAGATAATACTTAAAACAATTATAAATAGGGCAGGCAAAAGGAGATGAAAGTTGAGAAGTTTTCCACACAACTCAGAATGGTAAGTTATTGACACCAGTTGAATGGGGTAATTTATGTATGTTTACTGAAATGTCAAGAGCTACTACTAAAGGTACTATATAAAGAGACACAAACACTGTAGATAGATCAAAAAGGACATAAACTACAGGTTTACAGACAAAACAGAAAATCAAAAATTAAAAGGCAAAATTAACAACCTCTATCAATGAATGTTTTAATATAAAGTTTCAAATTCATAAATGAAAATACAGGTAAGCAAAGTGAACTTAGAAATACAAACCAACTATATGCTATTAGCACTGATTTTAGGTTTCAAGATACAGAAATATTGGAAATAAAGGAACAGAAAAAAATATATAATGAAAATATTAATCAAAGGAAAGAAAGCATAGCCACATTAATATACATAAAGTCTGCTTCAGATTGAGGAAAATAATCAGAGACAATGGACAAAAAAACTCCATAATAACAAAAGGGCCAATTTATCAGACTATTTTATCAAGCCTAAATGCACACACACACACACAAAAACAAAGAAACAAAACACAGCAAAAACACAGACAAAGATGTACTGAGAGAAGGGAAAGCAGAAGTAGTAATGGTTGAAGACAAAAACACCCCTCTCTATGACTGATAGAAAAACTAGACAGGAAAACAATGAAGCTACATCAAAATCAAACAATACCACCAGCCAACAATGTTTAATCAACACTTACAGAATTTTGCCATCACAAAAGCAGAATGCACATTTTCCCCAGGTGCCCTTGTGACATATAGTAAGATTGGACATATCCTGGACCATAAAACAAATTTCAAAAAAATTAAAATTATAAAAACAATACAGAGTGCATTCTCAAGCCAAAATGGAATCAAACTAGTTATCAGTAACAGATGGTTAGCAATAAGTTTACCTAACATGTGGAAATTAGCACTCGCTTCTAAGTAATCTATGGGTTGGAGAGGATATCTCAAAAGAAATCCATTGAACTGAATGAAATGAAAAATAGAGCATATCAAAGCTCATGGGAGACAGAGAAAGTAGTGCAGAAAGGGATACAGATAGAATCAAATTCATGTATTTATTATTCCAGGATATAAGACAAGTTCCATATTTGAAAAGCAAGTAATGTAATCCACAATATTAACAGGCAAAAGCAGAAAAATCCTTAGTAAAGGAAGATTTTGAATCAATAATATAAACTCCCACCACAAGAATCCAGAAGAAGGGCAAAATAGACAAAAGTATTCATGAGGATGAAAAGACAAATAAAATTAGTGTAGAAATCAATGAAATTGAAAACTAAATATAACCAACCAAAAGTGGGTTCTTTAACATAAATAAAATGGATCAAATACCTGAAAGAAAATTAAAATGGGGAGAAGACTAATACCAAAATCACATATGAAACAGGGGGGTATCACCATAGACCCCATAGACAATAAAAATACAGTAAGAAAATACCGTAAACTTTTACACACCAAAGTTAGACAACTTAGCCAGGGGCGGTGGCTCCTGCCTTTATTACCAGTGACTTGGAAGTCTGAGGCAGGAGAATGGCAACTTTGAGGCCAGACTCAGCATACCTGAGAGATCCTTGGTAAAGTAGTGAGGCCCTGTCTCAAAATAAAAAAATAAAAAGAGCTGGGGATGTACTCAGTGGTAAAGTGTCCATGGATTCAATCCCCAGGACCAAAAGAAAAGAAAAATAGATAACTGAAATGAAATACAACAATTCCTTGAAAATTATTAAGTACCACAAGTTTCTAGTATAAGTTATTTTAATATAAGGAAATTATATTTGAATTAACTCAGAAATAATAATTTTTTTAAAAAATGAAATCTCCAGCCCCAAAAGATTTTGCTAGAGAATTGTGCCAAAATTTTTAGTAGGGTTAATAACAATTTTATACAAACTAAAATAACCAGAAATTGATTATCAATAGTTTACTGATAGAAATATCAGCATTTTTGGAATATAGAGTGCATTTTTACTTTATGAAGCCAGTACTACTACGATTCAAAACTCTGACAAGGAAAATAAAGCAAAGTAAATCTATAGATCAATATCTATTATAATTTCTATGTAATAATTACTGAAAAAATATGAGAAAAATAAAGTAGAATTAAGAAATACATAAAAACATTTATACACCTGAATGAAATTAAACTCTTTTTAAGGATACAGTCAGTTGAATATTAAAAATGAAGTCAATCCAATCCTCCATGTTTACAGGCCAAAGAAAAAAGATTACATGATTATAACCAATTAATGCAGGAATAGAATTAGAAAAAATTCAATAACAATTATTAATAGAAACTCTTAGAAAAATAGTACTGGAAGAGACTGTCTCACCTTCATGAAGAACATCTACCTAAAACCTACAGGTATCATTTCACTTAATGGTGAAATATTGAATGCTCTTTTGTCTAAGATTAAGATTAAGACAAAAATGTCCACCCTTACCACTTTTATTCAGTACAGTACTAGAAATTCTGTCCATTTAAATAATATAAGAAAAGGAAACAAATGACATGCATATCAGACAGGAAGAAATAAAACTGTCATTTTTTGCAAATGACACAATGATCTAGTCTACATATAACAGTATAAGGAATATAAAAATATATATATACAATGACATTTAAAGTTATCCCAAAATGAAATACTTTCACGCACATTAAACAAAAAATATTCAGCAATGTGTGCTAAAATCTAGAAAACAATGAGCAAATGTAGGAGTACCTGAGGATACAGAGCTCAGGCGTTTTCTCTTCCCTTAATTGGTCTGGTCACTAGCCTAACACGAGCATGATCGGGAGCTTGGCACAGGGGTGTTAATAGCTATTAGCAAGTTGTAATTAGTGAATGTCTGTTATAAATGTTTGCTTGTTCTGTATTAAAACCGAGCCTGGTCTTCAGAACTGGAGCTCCCGGCGTGGTGTGGTGTTAGCACCCTCGCACTCATCCTCCTTACTCCCACAGGCCGCTCCTGTTCCACTTTACAACATTTTGGCACCTGAACAGGGACCCCTGCGAGAGGGTAAGGTAAGTCCAAGTCAGGTGAGTGATCTGCACTCATCTTCCTCACTCCAGCAGAGGGTGAGGTAATCCCGGGTGAGTGACCTGCACAACATAAGCTACATGGGTAATTCACCCTCGGCTTTGTGGACAAGCCAAATGGCCAGTCTGCAGGCCTTGCTGTGCAGTAGGCAAATAAAGGTAGGTGATAAAGAACTTAGTCACATTTGGGAACTAGTAATATGTCTTTGCCCATGGATGAATTCTGATAGTATAAGGTACGCTGAATGCTGGCGACAAGTATTACTGCAGGCACAAGAATGGGAAGCGCAAATGGGGGACCAACCTCCATGTACTTTCTACCCAGTGATATCAGCCCTTCTGGGTTGCTTGCAGGGGGCTGGATCACTTCCCGTGGAACAGGGATCCCCTGGGCCTTGGCTGCACAGCTGGAGAACATGTCTCTTGAAAAAGAAGGGGTCCAAAAAGATAAAGGAACAGAAACTGCGCCACAACATGGCGTCAGTAAAGAGCAGGAGGAGAAGGCTGCGGCCTCACAGGAGGAAGTAAAGCTGTCCACCTTTGTGCCTACACCATCAGGGGGTGCTCCCCCTGATCCCTCCTTGCCACCTTATCAGAGCATAGAATTCTCAAATCTCGTAGCAGAGTCCGCCCAGCTCTCCATGGCTGGAGGCCTATGGGATCCTCTGCGAACAACAGGATCAAAATTTTGGCTACAAAGGAACAGTGTTCCAAACAATGCCCAAAAATCCCCACAAGTTTTTCCTGTTAATATTAATCCAACACCCGCCAGACCTATGTCCTGGTATCCAGTTGAGACTGAAACCATACAGCAGCTTCGCAAGGCGGTGAGAGAGGATGGCTTGAGCTCTCCCTATGCCATGCAATTGCTAGAAAATCAGTCTGTGCTGTTAATGTGCCCCACTGATTTCAGGGACTTAGCTAAAGCTGTTTTATCTCTGGAACAGCTTTTACTGTGGAATGCTGCTTTCCATGATGGCTGCCTAGAGCAAGCTGAAAGAATTTAACATCAGGTCAGCAACCATATGTACAATTAACAGTTGAAGCCTTAATGGCTCAGGCCCCTTCATAAGCCCAGCGGTGCAAGCAACAGGACCGCCCATTTATTATGATCAAGTGAGAATCATTGCAATGCTAGCCTTCAAGAAAGTAGGAGATATAAAAGGAAAAGGACAAAAATTAGCAAACCTAGTTCAAGGTCCTCAAGAGCTGTTCCTTACATTCCTCCTGAGGGTCCGGGAAGCTGTGGATAGGAGGGTAGATAACCCCGAGGCTGCTGAAGTGTTAGCAAGGGACCTTATATGGGAGGGATGCAAAAAGGAATTCAGGCAAGCTCTTGCCCCATTTAGAAGAAGTACCTTGGATGATTGGGTATTAGCAACTAAAGACATTACTGGAGATGAGGGAAAACACCAGTGAATGGCTGCTGCGATAGCGCAGGGAATAGTCCAAGCACATGCAGCTGCTCCAAAAAGGCAAGCCGGATGTTGGCACTGTGGACAACAGGGCCATTATAAACATCAATGTCCTAACTTGGGAGTTTCCACGGGAGCCCCTAAGGGCCTCCCTCCCTCTAAATGTCCTAAATGCAAAAGGGGATTTCACTGGGCCAAAATCCAAATTTGATGCTGATGGAAAGCCTTTAAACTCCCAATGGGGCACCCTCCAGCCCCAGTAAGGCGGGATCATTTCCCTAAAGTTCATTGGATCATCCCTGTGCTAGCCCAACAACCGATGCTATGTCTTAAGATCAATGGAAAATTATTAAAAGGAATGATAGATTTCGGAGCAGAAGTGACCCTATTGAGGGCAGAGGAAATCCCACAGGACTGGAAAACCATTGCGGGTCCTAACATGCAAGGTGTAGGAGGACTCCAATCCTCCAGAAAATTAAGAGGCCCTGCCACATTGGTAGACCCAGATGGGAAAACAGTGCGTTTTCAACCCCTGGTAGTGGAAGGTATTACTAACAATTTATGGGGAAGGGATCTATTAAAACAAATGAGGACCTATATAACTACAGAAGGTCCAGAAATTTTTGAAGACATAATTGAGCATGACAAATGTGGAGCCTCAAGCCAAGAAGTCCCTTTTACAGATTGCTGGCCGAATCCTAATACAGGGGAATGGTATCACCCCCAATCCTAGAGGCCACTGCTCTATCAATGGGAGTTATCCCCCTGGCTCCAATTCCCTTACAATGGGATACTAAAAATCCCATTTGGGCAAAGCAGTGACCCTTAAGTCCAGAAAAACTAAAATATTTAAAAGAACTTATACAGGAGCAATTAGACAAAGGTTATATTGAACCTTCCTACAACCCACACAACACACCTGTATTCATCATTCAAAAAAGGGACAAAAA
>JAJEJO010003748.1:39266-49427 GCA_020662805.1 Glaucomys volans | reverse complement strand
TTTTTATTTACTTATTGATTCATTGAACACAAATGGAGTACAGCTATTGTTTCACTGGTTGTACACAAAGTAAAGTCACACCATCTGTGCGTTCATGCATGTACACAGGGCAATGGTATCTGTCACACACTCTGTTATTAATTTTACCCCCCACCCGCCCCCACCCCTCCCTTCCCTCTATGCTAGCTATCTTTCCTCCATTCTTGCCACCTTTCCCCCCCCCCGCATTATGCATCATCATTCATTTATCAGAGAGACCATTCAGCTTTTGGATTTTTGGGATTGGCTGATCTCACTTAGCATAAGAGTTTCCAACATCATCCATTTACCTACAAATGCCATAATTTTATTCTTCTTTATGGCTGAGTAATATTCCATTGTGTATATATACCACAGTTTCTTTATCCGTTCATCTACTGAAGGGCATCTAGGTTGATTCCATAATCTAGCTATTGTGAATTGAGCAGCTATGAACATTGATGTGGCTGCATCACTGTAGCAATCTGATTTTAAGTGCTTTCGGTATAGGCCAAGGAGTGGGATAGCAGGGTCAAATGGTGGATCCATTCCAAGTTTTCTAAGGAATCTCCACACTGCTTTCCAGAGTGGCTGCACCAACTTGCACTCCCACCAGCAATGTATCAGTGTACCCTTTTCCCCACATCCTCGCCAACACCTATTGTTGCCTGTGTTCTTAATAAAAGACATTCTAATTGGGATAAGATGAAATCTTAAGGTGGTTTTGATTTGCACTTCTCTTATAATGAGTGATGTTGAACATTTTTTCATAAATCTGTTGATTGCTTGTAGATCTTCCTCTGTAAAGTGTCTGTTCATTTCCTTGGCCCATTTATTGATTGGGTTATTGGTGTTCTTGGTGTAAAGATTTTTGAGTACTTGGTAGATTCTGGAGATTAGTGCTCTGTCCGAAGTGTGTGTGGCAAAGATTTTCTCCCACTCTGAAGGCTCTCTCTTCACATTGCTGATTGTTTCCTTTGCTGAGAAGAAGCTTTTTAGTTTGACTCTATCCCAATCATTGATTCGTGCTTTTATTTCTTGCGCTTTGGGAGTCATGTTAAGGAAATCTGGTCCAAGATGGTGGGCTAGAGGAAGGCTGCATTCCTACTTGCTCCGTGGATTCCTACTTGCTCGGGATTCAAACAGCAGGAATATGGCTCTCAACGAGATTTTACATTCCAAGTTTTCTAAGGAATCTCCACACTGCTTTCCAGAGTGACTGCACAACTTGCAATCCCACCAGCAATGTATGAGTGTACCCTTTTCCCCACATCCCAACACCTGTTGTTGCCTGTATTCTTAATAAAAGATATTCTAATTGGGGTATGATGAAATCTTAAGGTGGTTTTGATTTGTATTTCTCTTATAACTAGGAATGTTGAACACTTTTGAACAAATATTAACAAATATTAATGGCCCAAGAATTGATGAACTTAGGGTAGTGAGCCATGGACTTAGGATTATATAACCTTTGATACCAGGACTTGTAAAGATCAGGTTCTTTTTGCCTTTCTTGCACCCTGGTAGCTGTAAAATTCCCAATGAGATTGAGGTTAGGCTGTATTTTTGAGAGTGGGTTAGATGAGTGTTGGTCAGAGGATTCCCAACGGATAGTTATATAATCATTAGGGACATTTGACCAGTTTGTAAAATTGGTGGAGACATAGCTCCAGGATTTACAGTAATAGTGAAATTGTCCTCCACAGGTTATTCCAATGTTATTCACTGTGGAGACAGCTTAGGTATGGCTAGGGCAGACATTAGAATTTGACACCTTTTAAGATGCAGCGTTGGGAAGGGGTGGAAGAGCCATGCTTTTTTTCAATATCTCCCTTCCAGCCAATAGATTTTTTCCTTGCAGATGGCACCTGTCCCAGAGGGCCCCAAGGAGCAAAGGAGTAAAGTAAGTGCCGGGAAGCAATTGCTATTGGTGGAGGTACATGATCTTGTAAAGAGGATGAATCCAGTTTCAGCATTTTATTAGGAAGAAAAATTACTTTCATGTGCCAGAATTAGGAGAAAAGTCAGCATTTTCATTGTAAGTTAGGAGGATCTTCAAGTGTGGGATGAATGTTCCTGGCTGGGACCCAGACCGGGACAGAGGTGTCTTCTGGGAAGATACAGGTGAAGCCTCTCCCCTGAGAGTGTAAACGGTGTGGACCTTTCCAGGTTGAAGTAAGGTGGTCCTTCCACCTTACCAGCAGTAATGGAGTTGCAGCAGGGAATGAGCCCGAATACTTGTAAGCAGAGGAAATATTACAATGATCAAAGGTGAGAAAGTTAGGAGCAAATAATGCATGGATTGACATCAAGTGAGGGTCATTACAAGTATGATGTATTTGCTGTTTTGCTATCAGGTCCTTGAGGGCATGATGAGTTCACTCAATAATAGCCTTTCCTTGAGGATAATATGGAATACCAGTTGAATGCATGATGTTCCATGACTGCAGAAAGGTGTTGAATTCCTGAGACATGTATGTGGGGCCATTATCAGTTTTAATTGCCCAGGGCACTCCCATATGTAACATGGCAGTTTTCACAGCCTTGATGACATGCACAGCCTTTTCTCCCAAAAGAGCCATGGCAAAGGTTAGTTTTGAATAAGTGTCAACACTTACATGTACATATTTAAGTTTACCAAAGGAAGATATGTGAGTGACATCCATTTGCCACAATTTGTTAGGTGAAGGCCCTCGAGGATTGACTCCCTGTATTTGGAGGGGTCCTAAGGGTGCAAAAGGGGCACAATTCTTGCAAACTTGAGTCAAATGTTTACACTGGCTTATCGTTAGGTCAGGGAATAGTGCATGTAAGTTTTTGGCAGATAAATGAAACCTTCGATGGAGTATTTGGATTTTCTCCAGAGCTCCCAAAGATGCATTACCACAGTAAAGAAGGTTGTCAATATGGTCATTACCCGAGGCAATGAAGCCTGGGAGGCCAGTGTGGGATCTAATGTGGGTGATAGACCATGGATGATATCTATTTTCTGCAAGGATCTTTAATAGCTGGACGCTTGATTAATGGGCTTTTTGGATGGTCTGAAAACCGCACAAGGGATAACTTTAGCTACTTGAACTGTATACTTACTATCAGAAAAAAAAAGTTTATGGGGTATCTTGGCAAACAGAGCCTATATCACAGCTTTTAATTCTCTCAATTGGACAGATCCACTATGACACTCCACATGAGAAACATCAGGTGTGTAGGACTGCTTCATGAGGAATCCAAAGGAATGGGTGTTGGTGTCTGTAAATGCACAGGGGGCAAAAGGGATCAATTGTGTGGAGGGGAAAATATGGCATGGATAGGAAATATCCAAGGATTGTGGGGATTGTAAAAGCTTGTCTTGAGGTTTGTGATTGTCAATTTGGCCAGGATATTCAGATATGAGTATTTGAAGGAGAGTACAGTTTTGTGGGAGCAAGGAGATTTCTGCTGTATTCCAAGGGAGGATTAGTGTATCAGGTTGTCTGTGGAGGAATGTCTTACAATAGCGGAGCTTCGTGCTCAGATAAAGGACACTAGTTTTCTTGTTATTTTGTGAAAATTGCTCCATGCAGGGTAGATCCACATAGGGGGGCCACATGATTGCCAGAGGGCTCCCAAAGGGGCCCCTGCTGTGCCCAACACTATGCCCAAAATCGGCTCGTTATGGTTAAGTCGAAAGTTTTCAATTTTGATAATTTGGAGTTAATGGTGGATAGGACATGTGTGGCCTCAGGTGTAAGTGGAATTTTTGAAGAAGGGTGAGGGCCCTGCCGTAATAGATCAAAAAGAGGCATAAGTTGTTCAGGGGGCATAGATAGAAAGGCTTAATTCCATTTATTTGGTCACAGACTTGTTGTAAATCATTGAGGGAATAGGTGGAGCGAATGGTGAGAAAAGGCCATAGAGGCTCAGTAGAAGTAATCTTATATCCCAAGAATTCATAAGGTTAGAATGTTGGATTTTATCAGAGTCTATTTGAAGCCCAAGTGCCTTTAGATTGTGTAAGAGCAGAGATAAACAGTCTTGCAAATGAGCTTTGTCTGGATGGGCAAGGAGGATATCATCCAGATAATGTATGATAAGGCACTCTTCAGATAGGGGCTAGTAACATGTGACACATAATGTTGACATATGGTGGGACTATTTTTCATGCCTTGTGGTAAAACAGTCCATTGATACCTAAGGGCAGGTATGGCCCAGTTGGGTTCCCACACAGTAAAGGCAAAATACAGTCTATCTTGGGGGACAATAGGACCTGAAAGGAAGCAGCCTTGATATCAATAGTGACAATATGAAAATGGAGTGGGACGCTCATGAGATGGGGATGCCTGATTGGAGGAATCCCATCTTTTTCATATGTTGATTAATTTGTCTTAAATCCTGAAGGAGTCTGAATTTCCCATTTTTCTTGGGGATAACAAAGATAGGAGTATTGTGGGGACTTAAGGAAGGTTCTATATGCTGAAATTGGAATTGCTCCTGCACAAGTTGTTTAAGGGCTGTAAGTTTAGGTTCAACAATAGGCCACTGTTCCACCCAGATGGGATCAGTAGTATCCTAGTCAAGGGGGATAGGCTCAGGCACAGGAAGTGGAGGGAGAGTGGCTCTTAGAATTGGGGGATATGTGTCCTCCCTGACATACCAATTTTATCCTGAATCACAGTTTCATCCTTCATGGCTTTATCATCAGTGATCAGGACAACATCAAGCATTTCTAAAAGATCATGTCCCCATAATGTGTTGGGGACCTCAGCAATTAAAAGGTGAAAAGCACCTTTGTCTCCATCTACATCTTGCCACATGACAGCAGAGGTTACCTTGCGGGATGGGTGAAGTCCACCAACTCCCGAGGTATCAGGGCCTATCTCAGTCTTCCAGTTAAACTGAGAGGCAGTATTTGTATCAATAATGGTAATATCAGCACCAGTGTCCTTTAACAACCTTTAACAGTGTCTTTTTAACAGCCTGTTAAGGCCTTTAACAGCCTTACCGTCTAGGATTAAGGTCATTCTGGGTTTGGTTTCAAGAATGGGTAATGTCCAGTTGATATGAGGAAAAGGTATCCCTCTTACTTACAGGGCTGAGAGTCACCCCTGATGAAGTTTAAAGGCTGCTGGGACAGAGAATGACAGTCCTTGACCCAATGATATTCTTTGAAACACTGTGGGCAGGGAGTGCATTGTTTGGCAGTCTTAGGGGATCAATTAGGACAATTCCTAAGAATATGTCCAGGTTGTTGACATCCCCAACAAATAGGAGGCCATTGAGTGGGGGCTTGGTAAGTATCAGTTGGTTGGGGATGTTGAGAAAGAGAGGCAAAGAGTTTATTCATGGAAGCAGCAAGAGCAGACATAGGAGAGGAGAAGGTTAAGCCAGGATCAAGAGGGGCCATAGGGGGTGTTTCCCGAGCAGCTTGAATCCACTTAGCCAGGGGATTGGAATGAATAGGGGCAATAGTCTTTCTGATGGCAGTGGTCACTCCTTCCCATACAAGTTGTTTGATTAACATATCCTTAGCAAAATCATTCACTGTGCGGTCGACAACCATTTGGACTCTTGTAAGAAAATCATCAGGAAACCATCCATGGGACCTTAGATGAGATTTTGAAATATTTCAGAAAAATGGGGCATTGCTAGAGATTGAAGGACCTTTAAAGCAAGGTCTTTGACCTGTTGGAAGTAAATGCAGCGGCCAACCATCACTAGGTTCCTGGGGTGTTTGTAATCCCCACGGCCAAGAAGCATGTCTAGACTGATGTTGTCTTTATCAATTGTATTTTGCCTAGCTTGTGTCTTGGCCTCCATGTCATAGGTAACTTTCCATTGTTAATATTGGCCTGGAGAGAGCAGTCCTTGAGGATGCTACTCCAATCATAGGGAGTCTGAAGGTGGCCACCAGCCGATTGCTCAAGACCTTGAAGAAAAAAGGGCGAGTTGGAACCAGATTCATTAGCGGCTATTTTGAATGTGGTCAGATCACCAAGAGGAGTAGGAACCCAAGGCTCATCATCCCCACCAACACATTAGGGCTGACATTAATTGGGAAGGCATAGTGAAGGGGGGCAGAAGGGGAAGGATAAGGAGCATGAGAGGGTCTAAGGAGGACTAGGATAGGAGTGCTTTGGGGGCACCTCTTGTTAAGGTCAGAGGAGTCTGGGGGCAAAGAGGAAGTATGAGGCAGTTTAGGAGGAGGGGCAGAGGGAGTGGCATCAGAAGTAGAGAGGATGTCCTCCTCAGAATCAGAGTCCTGTGCAGCAAGAGAACAAACAGAAGAGTGTAGGGCCACTGTTTTGTCTTCAGTGGAATCATTGTGTCATTTTATAATGTCATCAGCAGAAGGGCCTTGAAGGAAAGCAAGAATAGCTAAAAGGATAGGGACAAAGGGGGCAGGGGGAGGGTCCATCATGAACTTTGTGTTTGTGGTCAGATATAGCACATGCACCCAAATGGAGGGATCCCAAATGTTTTCAGGATTAATCCAAGGGGCCAAAACTAGAACCTCATTCCAACATTTATCAAGGTCTGAGGATTTAACCTTGTGAGAGTGAAAGCTTAAGGGTGGCTGGTTGTGCAACATGCTGCCCAGAAGGAAGACTTCCCATAATTCAGGAACAGCTATGTGTGGAGTGAACAGAAACAAAGAGTTAGAAGTGGAAGCAGGATAAGGGGAGAGGATGAAGAAAATAACAGAGAAACCTAAGAGGGCAAAAAACAGGAAGGAGACAAGGGGAAGGCGAAAGGGAGACAGAACAAAAGTGAAAGATAAACGGAAGGGGCCCCTAAAAATGTGGCGGAGCAGTGTGAGGGCTTCCACAGGGAGTCCAGCGCTTGTCAGGTGCTGGCCTTGTGCCTGTGACTGTGTCTCAGAAAACCCAAAGGAAGGGCAAGGTCACTGCTCAGGCGTGATCAGCGCAAAAGGAGTGGCCAGGACGAAACCGGAGGTTGCAGCTCACGAGTGAAAAACTAGGGAAGGAGACGGTACCAGACAGATAAAAATGGGTGAAAAGAGGGGTCTAACCTTCCCCTGTTAGGGCCATGTAACAAAGAACATAACGCAAAACCCCAAATAGGCACAAAGAAGTGCTGGGAGGGGCCCTTACCCGGAGAACCGAAGGGGCCGACAAGCTGTGAGACACGTTGGGTGCCAGATGTTGCAGCTGTGGGTCCTGGGGGCTTTCACAATGGGGGGTTAAGGACGCAGAGTCACGAGCCAGACGCCAGGACTCAGGTAAGCACGACCAGGAGCAAGTGGCCGAGGACTCCTTTATTGCGGAAGCTGCACAGCCTTCCATTTGTTTAAGAGCCAATGAAATCCCCGCACCACCTCGCACCACCCCAGCAGGACAATCATAGTTCTCGCCGTGGACCCAGGTTTCCACCAATCAACACTAGACTCTATTTCTCGCAACCGTCAAATTTCCAGCTCCTCAGTATGACCCATGTGCACATTTTTCCCTCCTGAAAGAAAAAGACAGAAAGATGCACCTGAAGCAGATGTGGGGTGTATGAAGAAGGAAGCTTACCGCGGTTAGATCTCAGTGGGACCTCCACATCTGATACCGCGATTTACAGGTGACGAGTTCTGCTTCCTCAGGTGTTGAAGTTTAACACCAGAGAAGCATGCCAAGGCAAGCATGTGAAGCAGGTTTTATTTAGAGGTAGTAACAGACTTCTCCCAGGGGGAAGAGGGGCCATGACTAATGTTCTAGAATTTCAGAAGTGAGCGCACCCTCCATCTTTTATAGATTAGAGTCCCCTTTGTTCTGTTCTCTCCTTTCCTTCCTGCCTATGTGACTAGGCCCTAGTGACACAGCAGAAAGATGAGATGCAAAGCTGAGAAGCAGATAGGCAGGGGAAGGCCAAAGGGATAGCAGGTAAGGGCCCAGGGGTATTAATTACCAACTCTCTGCCTGTAGACCTTGACAAGAGCAGGGCGGGTTGGTGATCAATGGGCTCTGGAGATTCTTGACATTCCATTCTCCCAAGGGCAGTCTCCAGCTTCCAGATGCAGATGCTTTCATGGCCTCCATTTTCTCGATTTGACCAGATTTCCTATTCTACACTCACTGCCTGTCCCCAGTTCTGGCTTCACAGTGAGGCTGGCTTCCTCCTGGGCCCCCTAGCCCAGCCTCCAGCACCTCACCTTGCTCCCTGCCACTTTCTCCCTGGAGCTTCCTTCTCCTGACTTCCTCCTCCCACCCTCCCATTCCTTTGTCCTCCAGATCTCAGTGGAGGCTCGGTCCTCCCCTCCCAAGGCCTTCCTCTTTCAGCTGAGACAGAGGGTCCCTTAAGGACTGCAGACTCACATGGCGACATGAATGCAGACTGGGACACCTTCCTGGAGGTGGCACAGCCCTGACGGCAGAGGAGGGGCCAAGGTGGAACTTGGAGAACCAGGGGTTCTGCCTCCTTCTGGAGAGGGTGAGGGGATGCTGCAGCCTGGCCCCCTGGGGAAAGGCCACACATGCCCAGCTGACCGACATGAGCTGAGTTCCAGGCAGGAACTGCTCAGGGCCACCTGGGTCTGTGGCCCTTGGTGCTCCTGTTTGGGGGCTGGGTCATTCGCTGCCACGGTGTCTGTGCCCTGGAGGATCCTGAGTGGTGTCCCTGGCCCCTGCTGGGAGGCTGGAGGTAGGCCCTCCAGGTGAGAAGAACTGGGCCCAGGGAGCTCCAGGGAGCCCACCTCACAAAGGAGAGGTGGGAGAGGACAGGAGAGGTGGTCAGCGGGTGGCAAGTCAGCAGGGAGGGGCGCTGTTGCTGGTGAGGGGCTGTGGTTAACATGCCTGCTGTCCCAGGCACCCGGGAGGCCAGGCAGGAGGCCAGCTTCCTGACCAGCCTCCACAACTTAGTGAGACCTAGCTTCAAGATACAGTTAAAAAGGGCTTCAGATGCACTCAGCAGGGGAGCACCCAAAATAATGATGATGATGATGATGATGATGATGATGATGATGATGATGTATATTTCAAAATACCTAGAAAGAGGACTTCCCCCCAGGCAGGGTACATGCTGACCACGCTGGACCTGCTGATCATCCCCAGGTCCTATGAACATGTCCAAACCTCAGGCTGACTCACAGGGATGTGCATGCATCATGTGTCGACTGAAAAGTAAATAAAATGTGGAGAGGGGAGGGCCTCCCAGGACCAGAGGCCCCTCCCTGGTGAAGCCCTGCTCCCCACCATTCCCCACTGCCTGCACTCCCTCCTGCTCCTTCATTTGTTAGCAAGCTCGAGCGTGGACCTCCGCGCACACGGCAACCGGTGATGCTAAGAGGCCCTGAGCTCAAATTCAGCAGGGTTTTTATAATGAAAGATAAGCAGGTTTACAGTGTTCTTTTGGATTGCTATGTCAGCAAAGTTTGCTTTTGGGCTAGCCTGACTGCTAGAGGACGGGTGGTTCTGCAGATAGGATAAGGGAGGGAACATTCTGCAGTTTTGTTTTGTTTTTTTCTTTTTTGCAAGCACAGAGAGCAGTCTGAGAAAAACCTCTTATCTGCACAAGCGCAACCATTTTCTATCTTTTCATTCCCCCCTTTTCCTAGAACATTCAGAGAGCCAATCTTGGGTCTCTATAGGGTTAATTCCTGTTGTGTAATGGGCTGATATTGGGCCCTTAGCACCACTAGCTGCACCATATTTATCCTATCTTTAACAAAAGTAATTAACCTATTAATTATACATGGTCCTATAGTTAAAGCTAGTAGCAACAATATTATGGGTCCCCTTATATCGGATACTAGAGTAGTTAACCAAGGGGAAAAGTTAAGCCAGGATTCAAACCAGCTTTGATTAGCTTCTCGTTCTCCCATTAACTGTGTCTAAAAGGGCCTGCTTACTCAGGTGTGACTCTCCATTAACATTCATAGTGTCTGTTTCCACAGAAAAGTCCCCATTTGCTAAAGTGCAAAGGTCTACTTGCAGTTCAGGCCACCATGTCCATAAGGGGTGATATTCAGAGTCAGGCTGGGAACTCCTGCCGCCGGGTTGGTAACTTCCCAGGTGATTTCATAAGGCTGATGTGGGCTGAGGTTGGTGGTTCCAGAAACTGGAGCTGCAGCTGCGGTTGTGGCCAGGGCAATACAACAAAGCAAAAGTAGGAACATAGTCACAGAGTCACAGTTTGTGGCGGCAAAGCTTGATCTTTAGCAGG
>JAJEJO010003748.1:0-14832 GCA_020662805.1 Glaucomys volans | reverse complement strand
CCTACATATTTTAATGTCTTCTTTCAGCTTCTAACTGGGCCCACATTCACTATATCGGAGGATGTAGTCATTCTGTCAAGATGCTACGGCCCCAATTAAGTATTGGTAAAATGATTGAGATCGAATTAAATGCTTTAACAGCTACTATTACTGGTATCAATAATGAGCTTTCTGCTCTCCAGGTTAAACAAAGGCTTCACGCCATGATGACTGTAACCATGTCTGTGTTACCACAACCAAACACCAGATTCCCCAGGGGACTAGGAGATAATTAGGGACCATGTAGTGGGCATCTGACATGGCAGTCATGCCAGCCTGGGTCTTATGAAGCCACATCATCACACCAGGACATTCAGAAAGCAAATTGATCTCATGGCCCTGCATCTCTAGCAGATCAAATGCTTCATAATTTGAATGGCTTCAATCCTAGAAATATGTTGAAGCACTCTCTATGACATATTATTGGAATGGTATGTTTGCAACTAATTCTTTTCTTATATCATAACAGGTTGCCGGACCCTCAGAACCAAGATCTGGGACCTCAAAGTAGCTGCCCATCATTTACATTTAAAAGAACAAAGGAAGAGGTGTGGGGAGACATTATGACCAGCAAACCAGGATTGGTGAGCTGGTGGACATGGAGATCTGGCTCCCAGGAACTGGAGATCATTGAGAGATTGTTCCAGATCACGTGGAGTATGTGATTCTCTGCAAAGTGTCTCACCACCCAGAATATGCTGGCCCTGCTGGATGACCCCCTAGAGCAGATGGCTTCCCCAACTGCACCCCATCCTGCTCCTCACAGAAGCAGATCCTTCTGGTCCCCTTCACCTGAAGAACTGTAAATAAAAGAAAGGTGAGCTCCCCATCTTGGTTAGAGCCAGATCTTAGCATAGCTCAATCTGTCACACCCCCTTTGATTTAAAAAAGATAATCGTGTCCTGTGGTTATTCTATTAAATGTTTCTTGGTGATTGACCTACAGCTGGCTCCTCCCTCAACAGAAACCCTTTTCCTCACCCACACTGGACTGGAGACACCAGGCTTCCCTTGGAAAGTAACAGAAACACAAAGGACACCTTGGGATTAGACCAGGTGGTAGGGGCAGATCAGGGAAAGGCTGTGCCTACTGGGGATGGAGCTCACAGCTCTGCAGGGGGTTGGGGCACCCAGGATGGGGTGGGGATATAGCCAGGCCTGTGCCTATGCAAGCTTGCAGCCCTGCAGAGGGGGTCCTAGGTGGCCAGCATGGGCCCTCACCTGCATTCAGTGCACTTATACTAGAAAAACTCATGTTCATCCTGCATCCAAATGCACTTGTTTATCCAAAATCTTGCAGGGGGCCTGCTTATGCTTTAAGAATCATCGTTCATATCAAACTCAAGCGCAACGTGTGCCCTAGATACTGCACGGAGCACACACTGAAAACTCATCGTGGGGTTGGGAGTCAACTGGGCTTCCGGAGTCTACGGAAGCCCTAAACTTCACGGCTTTTCCCAGGTTCTCTCTGGGACATCTTGTCTCACTCGGGTGTCACCCAGGAAGACCTAGCACTCCCGCTAGCTTAGCTGACCTCGGAGGTCATGCTATCCGTCCAGGCTGGCTTCACTCAGGGACATGAAGGTCACATTTGCTGGAGACCCTGACTCTGCACTTGGGCTGCAGGTGGGCTCAGGCAGCCGGAAGGTGATGAGAGGTCTCTCACCTCCACCTCGCCCCTGTCCCGTTTGCTGCCTTGACCTTGGGTCAGACTCTGCGGGGGCCTGCGGGGAGGCACGCTGACCATCTGGAGCTGATTTCATCCACGATGGTGACTCGGGTTGTAGCCTCCAAGCTGTGCCTGTTCGTCTTTCCTCCTCAGGACCGAGGGCTCCTGCCAGCTGCCCTGATGGGAGCCCGCAGTGCAGAGGGAGGCGCCCAGGTCCGGAAGACCTCCCTCGTTCCTGCACAGCTGCCTCCCGGGCTGCCTGCCCTCTGACAGGCCTGCCCTGGTCTGCAGCCCTGGCCCTGGCGGGGGAGTGCCGCAAGGCTCCCACTCTTTGTGTGTCCCCAGTGAAGCCGTCCTGTCTGTCTCTCAGAGGCTGCTTTTTGTGGGATGAACTTCCAAACCTGGACTTGGTCACAGGTTGGTGGTGTAAGGCAGGCAGTGCAGTCGGGGCCATGAACACTAGGACCCCTTAGGACTGAGGGGGGCCCACGCCTCTGCCTGGGGGCCAGGACAGCGGGTGGCTCCCAGCCCTGGGGGTCAGCACCACTAGAAAAGCAGGCGCTGGATGGTCAGCTCGTCTTCAAGGCAGTGGGGGTGAGAAGACAGGCTGGGAGGTGGGAGGCTGGCAGTCAGCTCAGCCTCCTGAGACCACGGTCAGCAGAAATGCCTGCCACAGCCAGGGCAGGTTCTGCCCCGCTGAGAACGAAGCTTCCCAGAGACTAAGGGCTCTCATCGTAGAGCAGCCACCCACGTCACCAACTGCCTGGCCTTCGTGAGCAGGGCAGAATGCACCCTTGGGCAGACAGGGTGGTGGGGAGGCCAGCAGGTCACCAGGCGGCCAGAGAGGAAGAGCAGGTGGGACTGAGGCCATCTGTGCTCAGGACCCCAGAGACGCAGTCCTGCCTCCATGGACATCTTTGGCTCTTCTGGGGGCAGCCTGGGGCTCCCGCCACCACCTGATGCTCCCTCTGGGCTCCAACAAAGGTGTCCGGCAAGCCTCCCTGTGCCCAGGCACTCCTGGGTCCAGGGTGTGTTTCTACGACTCTGGGTCCAGGCATCTGAGTCTTGGTAACACCATCGCCATGACCCACTTACAGAACGCTTTCACCACCTCCCACCCCAGCCCCAGAATCCAAAGTCACCCTTCTGCCCCACCAGCAGCCACAGGTCTGCTTAGAGGAACTCCACAGCCTGCGCAACGCCATGTCCAGGTCAGGAACCTCCCCAGCTTCCAGGCTCTTGGAAGTTGTCTCCCAAGGACAGGGACCACTGTGCTCCAAATCAGCTAAGAGAGCTGGGCTCAGTGCCCACAACTGTGATCCCAGTGACGGGGAGGCTGAGACAGGAGGATTGCAAGTTCAAGGCTGGCCTCAGCAACTTAGGCTGTGTCCAAATACAAAATGAAAAGGTTGGGGATGTGGCTCAGTGGTAAAGCACCCCTGGGTTCAATCCTTGGTACCAAAAATGAAAAAAAAAAATTACTTAAGGTCTTAAGTATCTTACCACACCCACAAGAAAAGGAAAGGGGCCGGGCATGGGGGGCATGCCCTAATTGATTTAGTGAGACCCTGTATCAAAAATAAAAATGACTGAGGATTTGGGGCCCGGGGTTTAATCCCTGGTACCAGAAAGAAAGAAAGAAAGAAAGAAAGAAAGAAAGAAAGAAAGAAAGAGCAAAGGAGAGCCTTGTTTGTTAATTACCCCATCAAGGTAATCCTTCAACGATGCTCACATATCATCAAAGCATCAGCATGGTACCCATAGTTAATAACGTACTGCATATTTTGAAATTGCTAAGAGTAGATTTTTTAAAAACAGATTTATTGAAGGTGAAGATAGCTCTCCATTAGGTACAGCAGTGTAGGCTGAAAGAGAGACACTCAAAGCCCCTAAAGTAGATTCTAAACGTTCTCACCACGCAAAAAAGGCACTGAGTAGGTGAATCGGCTTGATTCAATCCTGCCACAGCATACACATCCTTCAAAGTCTAACACTGTACCCCGTGAATGTAAGCAACTATTATTTGTCAATTAAAAACAAATGAATGAATTTTAAAAATCAAGCTGTATACCCTTAAGTTTTTGGGTTGTTTTTTTTTTTTTTTTTGTGCCGGGGACTGAACCCAGTCGCACTCGACCACTGAGCCACATCCCCAGCCCTATTTTGTATTTTATTTAGAGACAGGATCTCACTGACTTGCTTAGGACCTCACTAAGTTGCTGAGGCTGGCTTTGAACTCACGATCCTCCTGCCTCAGCCTCCCAAGTGCTGGGATTACAGGTGTGCGCCACCACGCCCAGCTATATAAGATTTTGACAATTAATTATATCCTGGGCTGGGCTGTGGCTCAGTGGTAGAGTGCTTGCCTAGCATGTGGGAGGCACTGGTTCAATCCTCAGCACCACATAAAAATAAATAAAAATAAAGGTCCATCAACAACTAAAAGAAGGAATCATTAAAGAGAGAGAGGGAATCTAGACTCGGGCTCCAAGTCTACCCACTGAGCTCTGGGTGGCCATGGGGTGTGCCCCTCACCTGGTCAGACAGGTTCAGCTTCATGGAAAGCTGGGAGCAGATAGAAGGACCGGGAGGAGGGGTTTCCAGAGCCGAAGGTTTTGACTTCTGGGTAGGTAGATGTGGTTTCAGGCAGACTCCAGGAACTCCAGTTACACGTCCACTCTTTTTTAATTTGTAAGATATTTTTGTGGTGCCGAGGATTGAAACCCGGACCTCGGGAATGCAAGGCACATGCTCTACCGCCAGCCCCATGCACCCTGGAGTTTCCTCCCATTTCAGAGATGGCATCCGGCCAAATTATCATGCTGGCCTTGAACTTGGAGTTCTTCCCTGCCTCAGTCTCTCCAGCAGCAGGGACTGCAGACGGCTGGCTCAGCCCACCCTCCAAGGACTTCTTATCCACACCTCCAGTGTCAAAAGGAAAAAACAATCACAGTTTTGTTTTTTGTTCTTTGATGGAATGACCATGTGTGGCAGGCACATACCAGCCAGGGTCTTGCTCGTTCTCCAGGGGATGCAGCAGGGAGTGAGGATTCCCTGAGTCCACCACAGAGGTTCACGGTCAGGGGACAAGGGGCTTGCCCAGAGTCTCCCAGGGTGGGGAGGCAGAATCCGTCCATGCACAACACCCCTCTAAGTCATCTTGGGAGGGTGAACAAAAGTCTACTCTGAACTTAAATGTGTTGAGGCTGTGCTTGAATGAATTTTGTCCATCATCCTGTGGACACTGGGAGCTTCTAAAACTGTACCCTAATAATGCCCAACCCTTGATTGTCACCCAGTGTGGACTCTGCAGTGCACACAGTTCAGACCCCACACCACGGCTTTCCTGAGCTTGTCAGGCACAGCCAGGGGTGAGAGCTCAGGTTCTGTGCAGGGGCCTGAGTGCACCCAGAAACTACCTCCTGGAGCCCCGGAGGGGAGCGCAGAGTGGTCCTGCCTCTCTCTGGTTTCTGCTGACTCTATAGAAGGGTGTGTTGATGGACATTGAGTAGGTGATTGAATCAAGTTTGTGGAAAAGTTTTAACATATTAATTCCAAACTCCTGAAAACAAGTTAAACTCTCATCAATACTGATTATTCAGTATTTGCCTTTGATTTCTCCACGATTTGGGAATTAGTGCTGTCGAAGCTGTGCACAAGTTGGATTCCATCACCGACTTGACCCTCATCAGCCTATCGTTGAGTGCCCTCGTTAAGACCCTGCTGTCTTGGGCACTCTGGGGAATTCACTATACAATCTCCACCTCTCTTTCTTTTCCTTCTCCTGTACTGCATTTTGAAAAGAAGTCGCAGCTTGATTGAGGTGTAAGGAGCACGCCATGAGATCCCCACTTAGGTAGTGCACAGTTTGGTGATTTCTGGGACTGAAGGGCAAAGACAAAACCCAACCCAGATTTTCCATGATCCTGTGCTCAGCTGGACACAGAGAACTTTGGCATCCCAGGTCACCAGGGCACCAGGGACTTCTCTCACCAGGCAGTCCTGCAGGGACACTGGAGGTAGGGTCAGAGCCCAGGCCTCTGAAGGCCCACTCTCATGGTGTCCCTGGGCTTGGCTAATCCACTGGAGTGGGCAGGTCTCAGGGAAATGCGTGCCTACATTAGCTGGTTGATTGTGAAGGATTCTAGGAAGAGCCGCACAGGACGGGCTGTGGCTGTGCAGTCTCCACACCCCGCACCCCAACCTGCCTGTCCAGAGCCCAGGACCCTCCAGCCTCTGGGTTCTAAACGCCTTCCTGGAAACCTGTTCCCACATGTTGTAAAGTGGAACAGGAGCGGCCTGTGGGGGTAAGGAGGATGAGTGCAACCTTGCTAACACCATGCCGGGAGCTCAAGATCTGAAGACCAGGCTCGGTTTAATGCGGAACAAGCAAACATATATAACAGACATTCACTAATTACAAATTGCCAATAACTGTTAACACCCCCGTGCCAAGCTCCCGATCATGCTCGTGCAAGGCTCGTGATCAGACCAATTAAGGGAAGAGAAAGTGCCTGAGCTCTGTGTCCTTAGGTGCTCCTACAATTCCCCCTTTTATTTGTGCAGGCATGTGTCCTCTGGCCAGGAGGGACAGCATGCTACCATGGGGTGGCCAACCCTCATGGAGGCAAAGGGGATTGTAGCTGTGCCTGTCTTAGGTTGTCCCCTCCGGGGATCTTACCCGTCATTGACTACCAGCCGTTGGTCACCTTTGCCTAGATTGCACAACGTCCAATGGCTGTGCCTGTCTTAGGCTGTCCCCTCTGGGGGATCTTACCCGTCATTGACTACCAGCCCTTATCAGCAATGTTCCAATGGTGGCATATTAATGTGAGAGGGGGTAGGCATGCTGGTATGGTCGAGCCTCCAAGTACGCAGGGTTTCTGTCCTGCAGGCGGGTGTGCTGGGACTCCGTGCTCACAAAGAGCCACAGATCTGCTCAAGCTGTCGATTTGAACCTGTAAGGAAGACTTGCAGCATTTTGTGAGAAAAGGCAAAAAACGGTAAGAACAAATATTAATGGTCCAAGAATTGGTAAACTTAGGGTAGTGAACCATGGACTAGGATTATATAACCTTTGATATTGGGAAGAAAAAATACTTTCTTGTACCAGAATCAGGAGAAAAGTCAGCATTTTCACTGTGAGTTAGAGGACTGGCTGGGAAGAATTCTCTCTTTAGAGCAGGGCCCACAAACAACAAAACCACATTTGAGCATAGCTGGATTGTTTGTTCCCCAGGAGGAACGAGAGTTTGAGCTTGATTACAAGCTCTTTTAATTGATAAAAGAAGAGTGTTGCCCCATCTAGGGCCATGCCGTTGTCAAGACGGCCATTTGGATGGTTGTGTCTCCTCCTGTGATAAGTTCCTCATTTGAGCTACTGGTGAGTATGGATGGGACCCTCTTGGAGTCCTTGAGGATGTCGAGGGGCCCACTTCCGAGGAACGGTCAGACATTCTTCCCAGGCACCCAAATAGGCGTTAATGAATCCTGTGGAAAAGCACAAGCAAACCCCGCCCTTGGGTTAGGAGGGGATGGGGGCCTTTCCAAGTGAGGGTAAGTGGGTCTTTCCAACGCACCAATGGCACCTCTGTAAGTTTGTTATAGGGTGCCCAATGCTTCTTAGCAGGAGTAAGTCCATTTTTGTCAAAAGTCAAAAAACTTAGAATGAAAAGAACTTTATTCATAACATATGATGGTGTTTTTTTCAAGGGGATCCATAGTTTCCCCGTTTTCTTTTAAAAGTTGACTTTTAAGTTCTTTCTGAGCTCTTCCAATGATTGCTTGTCCAGTGGGATCATAGGGTATGCCTGTACTGTGTTGAATGTGCCAGGATTGGCACCAGTCTGAGAATTGCTTAGAAATGTATGCAGGACCATTGTCTGTTTTTATTTTCCAAGGCACTCCTAAAATCATAATAGCGCTCATATCAGCTTGTATGACATGTTTAGCCTTTTCCCCCAATAATGAAATAGCATGATATATCCTGAGTATCTATAATTACATGTAGATATTTGAGTTTCCCAAAGGGTGGAAAGTGGGTAACATCCATTTGCCATAAAGCATTAGAGAGAAGACCCCGAGGGTTTACTCCTGGGGCTTGTAAAGGCCCTAAAGGCAGTAGGGGGCACATTTAACACAGTCTCTTGATAGGTGTTTACATTGTTCAATAGTTAACTCGGGAAAGATGCTTTAATGTATGTGTTCAATGAGATTTGGCATGTAACTCAAGGGCCTGCTGTAAAAGTGATGGTGTGATTTGTACAGGTTGTACTGAGAGGTCAATTTCATTATTGCCAAATGCTAAGGGTCCTGGAAGATTTGTATGAGCTCTTATGCTCAAATATGTCTTCAAAAATTTCTGGACCTTCTGTAGTTATATGGGTCCTCATTTGTTTCAATAGATCCCTTCCCCATAAATTGTTAGCAATACCTTCCACTAGCAGGGGTTGAAAACGTCCTGTTTCCCCATCTGGGTCTACCCATATGGCAGGGTCTCTTAATTTCCTAGAGGGTTGGAGTCCTCCTACCCCTTGCACATTAGGACCTGCAATGGTTCTCCAACCCTGTGGGATTTCCTCTGCCCTCGATAGGGTCACTTCTGCTCTGGAATCTATCATTCCTTTGAATAATTTGCCACTGATCTTAAGACATGGCATTAGCTGTTGGGCTAGCACAGGGATGGTCCAATGAACTTTAGATAGATGATCCCTCCTTACTGGGGCTGGAGGGCGCACCGTTGGGAGTTTAAAGGCTTTCCATCAGCATCAAATTTGGATTTACAATCTTAGGCCCAGTGAAATCCCTCTTTGCATTTAGGACATTTAGAGGGAGGGAGGCCCTTAGGGGCTCCCGTGGAAACCCCTAAGTTAGGACATTGATGTTTATGATGGCCCTGTTGTCCACAGTGCCAACATCCAGCTTGCCTTTTTGGAGCAGCCGCATGCACTTGGACTATTCCCTGTGCTGTCACAGCAGCCATTCGCTGGTGTTTTCCCTCATCTCCAGTAATGTCTTTAGTTGCTAATACCCAATCATCCAAGATGCTGCTTCTAAATGGGGCAGGAGCTTGCTTGAATTCCTTTTTGCATCCCTCCCAGATAAGGTCCCTTGCTAACGCTTCAGCAGCCTCAGGATTCTCTACTCTCCTATCCACAGCTTCCCAGACCCTCAGGAGGAATGTAAGGAACGGCTCTTGAGGACCTTGAACTAGGTTTGCTAATTTTTGTCCTTTTCCTTTGATATCTCCTACTCTCTTGAAGGCCCGCATTGCAATGATTCTCAGTTGATCAAAATAGATGGGCGGGCCTGTTGCCTGCACTGCCGGGCTTATGAAGGGGCCTGAGCCATTAGGGGCTTCAGCTGTTAATTGTGCATATGGTTGCGGACCTGATGTTAAATTCTTTCAGCTGGGGCTTGTTGTGCCCCACGGCTCAGGACCCCCAAGAAGACCACCAGAGACCATGGTCAATGCAAGCAACAAAGAGTCATTTATTAGCAAGCTCGAGCTTAGTCCTCCTCGCACTCAGCAACCGGTGACGCTGAGGCCCCGAGCTCAAATTTAGCAGGGTTTTTATAATGAAATACAAACAGGTTGGGGGGGGGGTTTGCAGTGCTCTTTTCGATTGGTTCACATGAAAAATCACATATGAAGCATTTTAAGTTTTGGGTCAGCCTGACCGCTAGGGGAAGGGTGGTTAGCCACCCGGCTTTGCAGGATAGACAAAATAAGGAGCGGGAACATTCTGTGGTTCTCCTAAAAACTGAGGGCAGTTTGGGAAGGACTTATGTTTACACAGGTGTTTGCATTTTCCACCTTTCAGTCTAGGCAGCCATCATGGAAAGCGGCGTTCCACAGTAAAAGCTGTTCCGGAGATACAACGGCTTTAGCCAAGTCCCTGAAATCAGTGGGGCACATTAGCAGCACAGACTGATTTTCTAGCAATTGCATGGCACAAGGAGAGCTCAGCCATCCTCTCTCACCACCTTGCGAAGCTGCTGTATGGTTTCAGTCTCAACTGGACACCAGGACATAGGTCTGGCGGGTGTTGGATCAACATTAACAGGAAAAACTTGTGGGGGTTTTTTGGGCAGAAAAATGAAAGCTTTGATGGAGTATTCGGGCTTGCTCCAGGGCTCAGCAGCCGCCCCATGGATGCCGCCCTACACTGGCGGCTCCAGGATCAGTATTGGAGCCTGCGCGTGCCCACCACTCACGCTCGCTCGGTCCCCTCTCGATGCAGGATGTGGCCGCAGGTGTGTGGTTTTTGAAGAAGGGTGAGAGCCCTGCCTTAACAGATCCCAAATGTTTTCAGGATTAATTCAAGGGGCCAAAACTAGAACCTCATTCCAAGATTTATCAAGGTGTAGGGCTTTGACCTTAAGACCACATTGTGAAAGTAGGACCTGAAGGGTGGCTAATTGTGGGGCACGATGCACGAAGGTTCCCCATTATTCAGGAATAATTGTAAAACAAAAGTGAAAGACAAACAGAAGGAGGCCCTAGGACTGTTATGGATCAATGTGGGTGCTTCCACAGGGGACTTGCAGCGCTTGTTAGGCGTTGGCCGTATGCCTGTGACTCGGAAAACCCAGAAGCAGGGCAGGTTCACCACTAGGCGTGATCAGCGCAAAATGAGCGGTCGGGACAAACCGGGAAGTGTTGCAGCTCACGAGTGAAAACCTAGGGAATGACACAAGACAAAGAATGGGTGAAAAGAGGGGTAACCTTACCCTGTTAAGCCCGTGTAACAAAGAACATACAACAAAACCCCTTGCAAGCAACCCAGAAGGGCTGATATCACTGGGTAGAAAGTACACGGAGGTTGGTCCCCCGTTTGTGCTTCCCATTTTTGTGCCTGCCGTAACACTTGTGGCCAGCATTCAGGGTCCCGTATGCCCTTAGAGTTCATCCACGGACAAAGACAGATCACTAGATCCCAAATATGACCGAGTTCTTTATCACCTACCTCAATATGCCTACTGTGCAACAATGCCTGCAGACTGGCCACTTGGCTTGTCCGAGGGTGAATCACCCATATAGCTTATGTTGGGCAGGTCACTCACCCGGGATTACCTCACCCTCTGCTGGAGTGAGGAAGATGAGTGCAGATCACTCACCTGACTTAGGCTTAATGTACCCTCCCAAAGGGGCCCCATGTTTGGGCGCAAAAATGTTGTAAAGTGGAACAGGAGCGGCCTGTGGGGGTAAGGAGGGTGAGTGGGACCACGCCAACACCATACCAGGAGCTCAAGTTCTGAAGACCAGGCTCGGTTTAATGCAGAGCAAACAAACAATATAACAGACATTCACTAATTACAAATTGCCAATAGCTGTTAACACCCCCTTCCAAGCTCCCAATCATGCTCATTCTAGGCTCATGATCAGACCAATTAAGGGAAGAGAAAATGCCTGAGCTCTGTATCCTCAGGTACTCCTACACCCACATCCATTCCCTGCCAATTTATCTATTTGTTCATTTATTTATTGTGCAGTGCTGGGGATGGAACCCAGGGCATCATGCCTGCTAAGCAAGCCCTGTACCACCGAGCCACATCCCAGCCCTGCAGGTGTGTTTTATTTTATTATTGCTTTTTGATGTATTGCTTCTCTTGTAGAGGGACACATGACCTTCATTCATGTGGTGCTGAGGATCAGACCCAGTGCCTCAGGCATGCTAAGCAGGCCCTGTACCACTGAGCCACAGCCCAGCCCTGTCAGTGTATTTTAAAGGAGATCTTTTGGTCACAATTATAGTTAAAAAACAAAAAAAAGGTTGGACCCCAACTGGCTAAAACTGCCACCATTAAAACACTGGGAACATGTGACCCATTCCCGTAGACCAGGGAAAGGTACTCCTTCAAAGTAAGTGTGTTTCATAAATCCATTTCCTCCTGATGGGTTTTCCCTGCTTCATTTGATAGGATCAACTCAGGAATCTAAAAGGATCAACTGATCATTGGGCGGGGTCAGGTAACAGGAAGTGAGGCCTGAGTTTCTCCCTATAAATAGAGATGCTTCCAATGTGCAGCCCAGATGCCAGAAGCTGAAAGCCAGGAGAGAAGGCTAGGAGAGAAGGCCAGGAGAGAGGAGGCAGGTAAGTGTTGGGGTGGATGGAGGTTGGCTGCAGGAGGGCCGGGTCTATATTCACCCACTTAGCTCTGAGCCCCCATGGAAGACCCATCCCTGGGGCACCCCTGGCCTTTCTGAGTGCCTGTACTGTGGGAACCCGAGGGGCCATGTGCTGCTGCATGGTGCACCCCTGTTCTGGGGCCGTCCTGGCCAGGTCTTCTCTCTTGTTCTGAGGGGCCTTCCCCTGCATGTTTGGAAGCACCCTGGCTGGACCAGGGTGGGGTCACAGCTGTTGCCAGTTGGACCCTGGTTGGGAGCTGGGAGTCCGGCAGCGATCAGTGCACCTTACACCTGACCCCATGCCCAGCGTGGACTGCAGGTCACCAATGAGGCAGCCTGCTCCTCTGCCTGAGTTGACTCCCAGGACCCAGGCGTGTGTACCCTGCGTTTGTGATTCCCCTGGGGTCCTGGAACTTGCTTTGTTATGAAATGAACCCCGAATTTTACTGAGCAGTTAAGAAGTGATTCCGAGTAGCATGAAATCCCTGTGACTTGGAATTCCAGCCTGACTTTTCTCTTTTTAGACTTTTTTTTTTTTTCTTTTTTTCCCGTGCTGGAGATTGACCCAGGGCCTTGCACATGCTAGGCAAGCACTCCAGCTCTGAGCCACACCCCAGGCCCCAGACTTAATTCTAAACAGTAAATAGAATCCCATGTCTGTGCCACGTGTTCTGACGTGTGCCCTCAGGTGGTGGCACCTCCCACACAGCTCCCCGCTGCATCCCCAGGGTGCGGGGGCCGGTCCTTCGGCTCTTCTTCCTCTTGTCTAACTGAAGTGTTGCTCTTGACCGCTCCCCGGCTCCGCCCCGCCCCGCCCGGCAGCCACCTCCCCTCTGCTTCTGAGCTTGCTGGCTGATTTTCCTTTGGATGCGCACCCAGCGTGGGACTGCTGATCCAGGGCAGCTCTAGAATTAGCTTTTTCTTTTTTAAAAAAATACCTTTATTCTACTTATTTACTTTTACGTGGTGCCTCACCCGTGCTAGGCCACCGCTCCACACTGGGCCACAACCCCAGCCTTCTCTTTCTTCTTCATTCATTTTAGTTTCATCTTTGTTTGAAGTACTGGGGTCTGAACCCAGGGCTCTGTGCATGCTATGCCAGTGCTCCGCCACTGACCTACCCCCCTCGCCCTCTGTGTGCTATTTATTTATTTGTTGGTACCAGGGATGGAACCCGGGAGCACTTACCCACTAAGCCACATCCCCAGCCCTTTTTATTTTTTATTTTGAGATGAGGTCTTGCTGAGTTACCTAAGGTCTAAGTTGCTGAGGGTGGCCTTGAGCTTGTGGTCTTCCTGCCTCAGCCTCCTGAGCAGCTGGGCCCACAGGCATGTGCCACAATACCTGGCCTCATTTATTTTCATCCTACCTCATTGTGCAAGTGTGTGGGGCTAGTGTGACGTCCCAGTGCAAATATCCACAGTGTAACGAGGGAGTCAGCAATGGTGACGTTCTCTTAAGATCCTGCTTCCTGACAATTTCAGGGCATTCAATGTTTAACCCATTTTCTGGGATGAGCAGGCAAATCTGCAGAGACAGGAAGTAGATTAGTTTGTTGGGGCTGTGGGGCATAAAGGAACTGCTTAGTGGGGTTTCCCTTGGGGTGACAAAAAGATTCTGGAATCGGTGGTTATAGTTGTACAATGTTGCACATGTTCTTAATGCCAGGAAGTTGTGCACTTTAGTTGGGTTAGAGTGGTAAATTTTATTTTTAAAAATTTTTTTTTATTTTTAAATGTTTTTAGACGTTGATAGACCTCCATTTTATTCATTTATTTGCAAGTGGTGCTGAGAATCAAACCCAGTGCCTCACTTTTGGCAAGTGCTCTACCACTGAGCCACAACCTCAGCCCCTAAATTTTATTTTTAATGTTTTACCACAGTGAAAGGATTTTTTTTTTTATGGTAGCGGGAATTGAACCCAGGGGCATTTGGCCACTGAGCCACATCCCCAGCCCATTTTTGTATTCTATTTAGAGATGGGGTCCTGCTGAGTTGTTTAGGGCCTTGCTAAGTTGCTAAGGCAGGTTTTGAAATTCTGATCCTCCTGCCTCAACCTCTGGAGCCACTGGCACTGCACCTGGCTGAGGATCCTTTCATTCCCTCCTTTTCCTGGAGCAAATAAATATTCTGAGATCAGCAAGGAAATGTGATGGGGGCCAAGCCAAGGTCAATATTTCAAAAATTGCTCCATCACATGGGATTCTCAGGGCATAAATACTTTACTTTCTCCATAATTCTGACTAAACGCAATTTTTGCTCTGCATCTTGTCTTGATGGGGTGATTTAAAGGCTGTTGCAATGGATTCTTGGGGCTTCATACAGCAGTTGGCCTGGGAGCAGTGGGGCCCCTGGGATCCCAGCTAGTCAGGGGCTGAATCAGGTTGCATGATTTAGCAAGGCCTTGACTCAAAATGAAGTTGAAAGAGAGGACTGGGGCTGGGGTTGTGGCTCGGTGGCAGAGTGCTTGCCTGACATGTGTGAGGCACTGGGTTCAATTCTCAGCCCTGCATATGAATAACTAAAAACAAAATTGAGAGAGAGACTATATTCCTCTCCTCTCCATTTAACAAGAAAGAAAAGAAGAGAGAGAGAATGAAAGAAAAAGAAATAAAGGAGGGAAGAAAGAAAGAATGAAAGGAAGGACTGAGGGTGCAGTTCAGATGTAGATCACTTGCCTCACATGCACAGGGCCCTGGGTTCCATCCTCTGCACCCCAAAAAAATAAAAATACATGATGATAATGCCCCTATTTACAGATGGGAGAACTGATCCCACCTTTGGACATACAGAGATCCATCCAGGGGCCATTCATGCATTGAAGCCAAGCACACAGTGGCGTGTGGGTATTAGAAGGACACAGAGTGGATGGACTCCCCAGTAATCCCACCACCTGGCCATCTGCAGTGGGGTTCAGCAGTGGGGAGGGTGGGGTGCAGTTGGACTGGTGGGCTCGCTCTTCCCCCAGACTTCTGAACTGCAGGAGGCCTCAC
>JAJEJO010003747.1:565176-614180 GCA_020662805.1 Glaucomys volans | reverse complement strand
CCTCTATGCTATCTATCCTTCCTCCATTCTTGCCTCCCTTCCACCCTGCATTATGCATCATCATTCAGTTATCAGAGAGATCATTTGGCCTTTGGATTTTTGGGACTGGCTAATCTCACTTAGCATGACATCATCCATTTGTCTGCAAATGCCATAATTTTATTCTTCTTTATGGCTGAGTCATATTCCATTATGTATATATACCACAGTTTCTTTAGCCATTCATCTATTGAAGGGCATCTAGGTTGGTTCCACAATCTAGCTATTGTGAATTGAGCAGCTATGAACATTGATGTGGCTGCATCACTGTAGTCATCTGATTTTAAGTCCTTTGGGTATAGGCCAAGGAGTGGGATAGTGGGTCAAATGGTGGATCCATTCCAAGTTTTCTAAGGAATCTCCACACTGCTCTCCAGAGTGGCTGCACCATCTTGCATTCCCACCAGCAATGTATGAGTCTACCCTTTTCCCCAAATCCTCCCCAACACCTGTTGTTGCCTGTATCCTTAATAAAAGACATTCTAATTGGGGTGAGATGAAATCTTAAGGTGGTTTTGTTTGCATTTCTCTTATAACTAGGGATGTTGAACATTTTTTCATATATCTGTTGATTGCTTGTAGATCTTCTTCTGTGAAGTGTCTGCTCATTTCCTTGGCCCATTTATTGATTGGGTTATTATTATTCTTGGTGTAAAGATTTTTGAGTACTTTGTAGATTCTGGAGATTAGTGCTCTATCTGAAGTGTGTGTGGCAAGAGTAGATGCAGAGTAGATGCACTCTGATGGCTCTCTCTTCACTTTGCTGATCGTTTCCTTTACTGAGAAAAAGATTTTAGTTTGACTCTATCCCAATCATTGATTCCTGCTTTTATTTCTTGCACTTTGGGAGTCCTGTTAAGGAAATCTGGTCCTAGGCCAACATGATGGAGATTTGGACCTATTTTTTCTTCTGTTAGGTGCAGGGTCTCTGGTGTAATTTGTAGGTCCTTGATCCATTTTGAGTTGAGTGTACAGGGTGAGAGGTATGGGTTTATTTTCATTTTGCTGCATATGGATTTCCAGTTTTCCCAGCACCATTTGTTGAAGAGGCTATCTTTTCTCCATTGTATGTTTTTGGCTCCTTTGTCAAGTATGACATACCTGTATTTATGTGGGTTTGTCTCTGTGTCCTCTATTCTGTACCATTGATCTACCTGTCTATTTTGGTGCCAATACCATGCTGTTTTTGTTACTGTTGCTCTGTAATATAGTTGAAGGTCCAGTATTGTGATACCCCCTGTTTCGTTCTTGCTAAGAATTGCTTTAGCTATTCTGGGTCTCATATTCCTCCAAATGAATTTCATGATTGCTTGCTCTATTTCTATGAGGTCCATCATTGGGATTTTAATTGGAATTGCATTGAATTTGTATAGCGCTCTTGAAAGTATGGCCATTTTGACAATATTAATTCTGCCTATCCAAGAACATGGGAGATCTTGCCATCTTCTCAGACATTTATTTCTTTCTTTAGTGTTCTGTAGTTCTCACTGTAGAGGTCTTTCACCTCTTTTGTTAGATTGATTCCCAAGTATTTTATTTTTCTTGAGGCTATTGTGAATGGGTAGTCTTCCTAATTTCTCTCTCAGAGGATGCATCACTTACGAATAAAAATGCATTAGATTTATGAGCATTAATTTTATATCCTGCTACTTTACTGAATTCATTTATGAGTTCCAGAAGTTTCCTGGTGGAATTTTTAGGCTCTTCTAAGTAGAGAATCATGTCACCAGCGAATAGGGATAGTTTGAGCTCTTCTTTTCCTATTCATATCCCTCTAATTTCTTTGGTCTGTTGAATTGCTCTGGCTAGAGTTTCAAGGACGATGTTGAATAGAAGTGGAGAAAGAGGGCATCCCTGCCTTTTTCCAGTTCTCAGGGGGAATGCTTTCGATTTTTCTCCATTTAGAATGATGTTAGCTGAGGGCTTAGCATAGATTGCCTTTACAATGTTAAGGAACGTTCCTACTATTCCTATTTTTTCTAGCGTTTTGAGCATGAAGGGGTACTGTATTTTATCAAATGCTTTTTCTGCATCTATTGAAATAATCATGTGGTTCTTGACTTTTAAGTCTGTTGATGTGGTGAATTACATTTATTGATTTCCGGATGTTGAGCCAACCTTGCATCCCCGGGATGAAACCCACTTGATCATGGTGCACTATCTTTTTAATATGCTTTTGTATGCGATTTGCTAAAATTTTGTTAAGAATTTTTGCATCTATGTTCATTAGGGATATTGGTCTGAAATTTTCTTTCCTCGATGTGTCCTTCTCTGGTTTTGGTATCAGGGTGATATTAGCTTCATAGAATGAGTTTGGAAGGGTTCCCTCCTTCTCCTATTTCTTGAAATACTTTGAGGAGTATTGGAATGAGCTCTTCTTTGAAAGTCTTGTAGAACTCAGCTGTGAATCCATCTGGTCCCAGACTTTTCTTTGTTTGTAGGCTTTTGATGACTTCTATTTCATTGCTTGAAATTGATCTATTTAAGTTGTGTATGTCCTCCAGATTCAGTTTGGGTGGCTCATATGCCTCTAGGAACCTGTTGATGTCTTCCAGGTTTTCTATTTTGTTGGAGTATAAATTTTCAAAATAGCTTCTAATTATGTTTTGTATTTCATTGGAGTCTGTTGTGATATTTCCTTTTTCATCACGAATTTTAGTAATTTGAGTTTCCTCTCTCCTCTTCATTAGTGTGGCTAAGGGTTTATCAATTCTGTTTATTTTTTCAAGAACCAACTTTCTTGTCAATTTTTTGAATTGTTTCTTTTGTTTCAAGTTCATTGATTTCCTCTGATTTTAATTATTTCCTGTCTTCTACTACTTTTGGTGATGATCTGTTCTTCTTTTTCTAGGGCTTTAAGTTGTAATGTGAGATCATTTATTTGTTTACTTTTCATTCTTCTATTGAGTGCACTCCATGCAATGAATTTTCCTCTTAGCACTGCTTTCTTAATATCCCAGAGATTTTGATATGTTGTATCATTGTTCTCATTGATCTCTAAGAATTTTTTCATTTCCCCCCTGATGTCTTCTGTTATCCATGCATCATTCAGCAGCATATTATTTAATCTCCAGGTGTTGGAGTAGTTTCTGTTTTATTTTGTCATTGATTTCTAATTTCATTACATTATGATCTGATAGAATACAAGGTAGTATCTCTATCTTTTTGTATTTGCTAGGAGTAGCTTTGTGGCATAACATATGGTCTATTTTAGAAAAGGATCCATGTGCTGCTGAGAAGTAAGTGTATTCACTTCTTGATGGATGGAATATTCTATGTCTGTTAAGTCTAAATTAGTGATCGTGTTATTGAGTTCTGTGGTTTCTTTGTTCAGTTTTTGCTTGGAAGATTTGTCCAATGGTGAGAGGGGTGTTAAAGTCACCGAGTATTATTGTGTTGTGGTCTATTTGGTTCCTGAAATTGAGAAGGATCTGATTGACACACATGGATGCGCCGTTGTTTCGGGCATAAATATTTATGATTGTCATGTCTTGCTGATTTATGCTTCCCTTAAGGAGAATGAAATGTCCTTCACTATCTTGTCTAATTTTGGCTTGAAGTCCACTTTATCTGATATGAGGATGGAAACCCCTGCTTTTTTACTGAATCCGTGTGCGTGGTATGTTTTTCCCTATCCTTTTACCTTTAGTCTGTGGGTATCTTTTTCTATGAGATGCGTCTCTTGGAGGCAACATATTATTGGGTCTTTCTTTTTAATCCAATCTGCCAGCTTATGTCTTTTGATTGATGAGTTCAGGCCATTAACATTCAGGGTTATTATTGAGATATGATTTGTATTCCCAATCATTATGACTTATTTTTGGTTTTTAACTTGACTTGGTTTCTCCTTTATTTGGCTGTTCCTTTAGGGTAGTTCCTTCCTATGCTGGTTTACATTGTTGATCTTCCTTTCTTCCTTGTGGAATATTTTGCTGAGAATGTTCTGTAGTGCTGGCTTTCTTTTTGTAAATTCTTTTAGCTTTTGTTTATTATGGAAGGATTTTATTTCATCTTCAAATCTGAAGGCGAGTTTTGCTGGGTATAAGATTTTTGGTTGGTATCCATTTTCTTTCAGGGCTTGGAATACATTATTCCAGGTCCTTCTTGCTTTTAGGGTCTGTGTTGAGAAATCTGCTGATAACCATATTGGTTTCCCCCTGAATGTAATCTGATTTTTTTCTCTTGCAGCCTTTAAAATTTTATCTTGCAGGGCGTGGTGGCTCACGCCTGTAATCCAATAATCCAAGCAACTTGGGAGGCTGAGTCAGGAGGATTGTGAGTTCAAAGTCAGCCTCAGCAACTTAGGCCCTCGGCAACTCAGTGAGACCCTGTCTCTAAATAAAAATACAAAATAGGGCTGGGGATGTGACTCAGTGGCTGAGTGTCCCCGAGTTCAATCCCTGGTTCCAAAAAAAAATTATCTTTATTTTGTATGTTAGGTACTTTCATTATAATATGCCTTGATGTTGACCTGTTGTAGTTTTGTACATTTGCTGTCCTGTAAGCCTCTTGTATTTGATTTTCCATTTCATTTTTCAGATGTGGGAAATTTTCTGACATTATTTCATTGAATAGATTATTCATTCCTTTGGTTTGTATCTCTGTGTGTTCCTCAATCCCAATAATTTGGTCTTTTCATGATATCCCATAATTCTTGTAGGCTTTCTTTGTTCATGAATTCTTACCATCTTCTCTGTTTGGTCAACTTTGTTTTCAAGATTAAATATTTTGTCTTCAGTGTCTGATGTTCTATCCTCCAGGTGATCTAGCCTGCTGCTTATGCTGTCTATTGAGTTTTTAATTTGGTTTATTGTTTCCTTCATTTCAAGGATTTCTGTTTGGTTTGTTTTCAATATCTCTATCTCTTTATTGAAATGATCTTCTGCTTTCTGCATCTATTCTTTAAACTGTTGATTGGTGCAATCATTCATTGCCTGCATTTTCTCTCTCATCTCATCGTTTGCCTCTCTGATCATTTAAATTATGTACATTCTGAACTCCCTTTCTGACATTTCTTCTACCATGTTATCACTGGGATTCTTTTGATGCAGTATCTAGGTTTGTTTGAGACACTTTCTTCCCCTGTCTTCTCATGTTATTCATGTATCTTTCCTTCTGTCCGTGAGAATCTGAGGTATAGCACCTTTCCCCTTAAAACAAGTGGCATCCTTGGAGGTTTCCAATTTCTCACTTTCTAGTCTTCAGTAGCACTAGACTGAGGGCCAGGGCCAAGTTGGAGTAAGACTTGACCTCTGGGCTCGGCCTCCCAGTGTGGGAGCCTCAAGTGTGCATGGGAGCCTCAAGTGTGCTTGTTTCCCCCACACTAAAGGCTCCGGCTTCCACACCGTGCCAGCGGCCCCCATGGAGGACCCATGGGAGTGCTCTGGGCCTGCATCCCAAGTGGGGAACTCTCATCCATCTGTGCTAGGCTGTGCCCGATGTCTGTCACTGGGTCTGCCTCCAGTTCATATAATCTTACATATACATAGGGTAATACTGTCTGTCTCAGTCTACTGTTTTTCCATCCCCCACCCCCTCCTGTCCCTTTTTCCTCTACACCATCCATACTTCCTCCTTTTTTTTTCTTGTCCCCCCATAACCCTCCCCTCCCCCTGTTATGTATCAGCATCCACTGATCAGAGAAAACATTCGGCCTTTGGTTTTTTGGGCTTGGCTTATTTCACTTAGCATGATATTCTCCACCTCCGCCCATTTACCAGCAAATGCCATAGTTTTATTCTTTTTTTATGACTGAATAATATTCCATTGTGTATATATACCACAGTTTCTTTATCCATTCTTCAGTTGAAGGGCAAATAGGTTGGTTCCACAATTTGGCTATTGTGAATTGAGCAGCTGTGAATGTAGATGTGGCTGTATCCCTATACTTTGCTGATTTTAAGACCTTAGGGTATAAACTGAGGAGTGGGATAGCTGGGTCAAATTGTGGGTCCATTCCAAGTTTTTTGAGGAATCTCCATACTGCTTTCCAGAGTGGCTGCACCAATTTGCAATTTCACCAGCAATGTACAAGTGTGCCTTTTTCCCCACATCGACACAACATTTGTTATTGCTTGTATTCCTGATAATAGCCATTCTGATTGGAGTTAGATGAAATCTTAGGGTGGTTTTAATTTGCATTTCTCTAATTACTAGAAATGATGAGCACTTCTACATATATTTGTTGATCGCCTGTATATCATCCTCTGTGAAGTGTCTGCCCAGTTCCTTAGCCCATTTTTTGATTGGGTTCTTTGCATTTTTGGTGTAAAGTTTTATAAATTTTGGAGATCAGTGCTCTGTCTGAAGTATGTGTGGAAAAGATTTTTTTCCCAGTCTGCAGGCTCTCTTTTCACATTATTGATTGTTTCTTTTGCTGAGAAAAAGCTTTTTAGTTTGAATCCGTCCATTTATTGATTCTTCTTTTTATTTGTTGCGCTCTGGTGGTCATGTTGAGAAAGTCTGGTCCTAAGCCAATATGAAGAAGATTTGGGCCTACTATTTCTTCTATTTGGCGAAGAGTCTCAGGTCTAATTCCTAGATCCTTGATCCATTTTGTGTTGAGTTTTGTACAGGGTGAGAGGTAGGGATTTAATTTCATCTTATTGCATATGGATTTCCAGTTTTGCCAGCACCATTTGTTGAAGAGGCTATCTTTTCTCCACTGTATGTTTTTGGCACCTTTGTCTATATGATATAACTGTACTTACGTGGGTTTGTCTCTGGGTCTTCTATTCTGTACCATTGGTCTATCTGTATATTTTTGTGCCAGTACCATGCTGTTTTTATAAGTATTGCTCCATAGTAGAGTTTAAGGTCTGGTATTGTGATACCGCCTGCACCATTCTTCCTGCCCAGGATTGTTCTGGCTATTCTGGATCTTTTGTTCTTCCATATGAATTTCATGATTGCTTTTTCTATTTCTGTGAGGAATGTCATGGGAGTTTTTATTGGAATTGCATTAAATTTGTATAGCACCTTTGGAAGTATGGCCATTTAAATTATATTAATTCTGCCTATCCAAGAACATGGAAGATCTTTCCATCTTCTAAGGCCTTCCTCAATTTCTTTCTTTAATGTTCTGTAGTTTTCGTTGTAGAGGTTTTTCACCTCTTGTGTTAGATTGATTCCCAAGTATTTTATTTTATTTGAGGCTATTTTGAACAGAGTTGTTTTCCTCAGTTCACTTTCAGATGACTCATCGCTTATGTAGATAAATGCATTTGATTTTTGTGTGTTTATTTTATATCCTGCTATTTTGCTAAATTCATTAATTAGGTCTAAAAGTTTCCTGGTGGAGTTTTTTGGATCCTCTAGATATAGGATCAGCAAATAGTGACAGCTTGAGTTCTTCTTTTCCTATTCGTATTCCTTTAATTTCTGTGGTCTGTCTAATTGCTCTGGCTCGCATTTCCAGCACAATGTTGAATAGAAGTGATGACAGTGGGCATCCCTGTCTTGTTCCAGTTTTAAAGGGAATGCTTTCAGTTTTTCTCCATTAAGAATGATGTTGGCAGTGGGCTTAGCATAGACAGCCTTTACATTGTTGAGGTGCATTCCTGCTGTCCCTATTTTTCCTAGTGAGCATGAAGGGGTGTTGTATTTTGTCAAATGCTTTCTTAGCATCTATCGAAATAATCATATGATTCTTAACCTTAAGTCTATTGATGTGATGAATTACATTTATTGATTTCCGCATGTTGAACCAACCTTGCATTCCTGGGATAAACCCCACCTGATCTGGGAGCCTGCAGTATTTTAAATTATGCAGAGAAATTCCATTTTGTAGGACTAGATGATATGAAGGCACAGTTCTAAGCCATTAATGCTAACAATTGGCAATTTTAAAAAATGGAATCTGGATCATATAAGACTGTACATCAGTTTAATGGCATAAGAATATAATATTTATAACACCTCAGGATTTGTTTTCTCATCTTCAAAGATATTCATTGACTTAATTGGGATTTGAAATTTTTGCTGAGCATAGATTCTTATATCTAAAATACTCTTTCTGGGGAAGGAAAGATAGTAGACTGAGACAGACAGTATTACCCTGTGTATATGTAAGATTGTATGAATCGTGTGAATCTACATTACGAAAAAAAAAAAAGATATATTCCCTGCCGTTTAGTTATATCAAAATGGGTTCTACTGACATGTGTAGTTAGAAAGAACAAATAAAAAAAATACTGTTTCACCTTACTAATATGTTAATAAAGGTAAAGCAATTTTTTTTTTTTTTTTTTTTTTTTTTGGAACCAGGGATTGAACTCAGGGACATTCGGCCACTGAACCACATCCCCAGCCCTATTTTGTATTTTATTTAGAGACAGGGTCTCACTGAGTTGCTTAGGGCCTCGCTAAGTTGCTCTGGCTGGCTTTTGAACTAGAGATCCTCCTGACTCAGCCTCCCAAGTCACTTGGATTACAGGCATGCGCCACCACGCCCAGCTAGGTAAAGCAATCTTTTTTTTTTTTTTTTTTGCGGTGCTGGGGATTGAACCCAGGGCCTTGTGCTTGGGAGGCAGGCACTCTACCAACTGAGCTACATCCCCAGCCCCGGTAGAGCAATCTTAAAGCTTATGAATAGTCTTAGTAGAATAATAAAAGGGTAAATAGTATCAAATTAATGAATTCATGAATTGCACACACATGTCCAACAGAGCAAGTATTCATATCATTCATATTTTCTGATTTTAAAATAATGTAATCCTTTCCTAAAAAACTTGTTTGGTATGAGAATAAGAGGATTAAAGTATAAGCCACTTTGGTGAGTCTTGTATTTATTATAAGAATACTGCTGTAACTCAAAAGTAATTTTGAAGAGTAATCTCTTTAGAAATTAACCTTTGGATCCTTCTGACACATTTGGTTATGTATTTTATCACAGTTGTCACCTATTATCATTTAAAGATAGGTTTAATACTTAAAAAACACAAGAAGCTGACTGGGGTTGTGGCTAAGTGGTAAAGCTCTTGCCTAGCACATGGGAGGCCCTGAGTTCGATCCTCAGCACTACATTAAAAAAAAATAACACACAAAGCCATTAGGGATTAAATGTGGTCCATTAGATAGATGATCAGACTGGGTATACCTTTCAAAACTTAATTTTCTTGTGTGATTCGAAAGTAGATGATGAATGGGATATTTCCAAAGAAATTGAGAATGGAACAATGTAGTAGCATCAAGTAGAATCTGCCAAGAATAGATGTATTATAACTAATGGTTATAAAATTGTGGTCCTAGGACTGTGCATCAAGATGGTAATCTAGGAAGATCCAAACCTTCATAATCCCCTGGAAACACCAAATTAACTATAATACATAGACCAGAACATGTTTGTGAGAACTCCAGAGACCAGTTGAAATGGAGTAGCAGGCAAGCCAGTGTATAGCTGAAAAGGGAATCCATCAAAAAGAATAGGAAAAATTGTGGAATTTTGCATGTCCTTGCCCCTCCCCATATAGTACAGTGCAACCAGGAAGAAACTCCCAAATCCCAGCTCCTCCTTTGGAATGGAAGCAAAAGAATGAACTCTGTAGTCAATGTTTTGGCTTATCTGGAGGCTGCTAACAGTACTGATTTTTGTCGAAAGAAAATGATGGCATAGTTTGGAAGCTATGTACAAAACCTGTACAAAACAGGTGAATGTCATACCTTGTTAGAGCTTCAGAGATCTGTACTTTTGCACAAAGAAGTCAGAGGGATTATGGGCTTCTGAGAAGAAACAAGAAAGGCTATTTGAGGAATTCAAGACATATCTCCCAGAAAAGATTTGAGAGGTCTTAAAGCCTCTAGCCAGGCTGATTGGTGAAAGTCTTCCTGCATGAAGCTGGTTGTATAGACTTGGAAAGGTGGTTGCTTTTCAAATTCCCAAAAGTGGGAGTGGGGTGTGTGTGGAAGAGTGAGAATCACAAGGCATCCAAAGAAACAAGGACATTAGTTCAATCAAATGAACAAAACTAAGTTCCAGATACTGACCTTAAGGAAATGCAGATCTCTGAAGTTTCTGACAATTTAAAAATTGCCTTAAAGATACTCAGTGGATTAAAAGAGAACAGACAGAGCAAAATTGGGAAAATGATAGATGAACAAAGGGAGTATCAGCAAAAAGATGGAAATTATAAAAAGGATCTGTTTCAGTCAGCTTTTTCACCACTGTGACCCAAAGACCTGACGAGCAATTTTAGACAAGGAAAATTTTATTTTGCAATCAAAGTTTTCAGAGGTCTCAATTCATGGACAGCTGACTTCATTGTTCTGGGCCTGAGGTAAAGCAGAAGATCATGGTAGAAGGGTGTGAAGGAGGCAAACTATGTACATAGCAATCAGGAAGCAGAGAAAGCTCCATTCACCAGGTACTGCAGTGACCTACCTCCTTCTCCATCCACATCCTAAGTGCCTACAATCATACCCAATTAATTCATTCAAGTGGATTAATGTATTGATTAGGTTAATGCTTTTAAAATCCAGTCAATTCACCTCTAAACTTATATTGCCTCACACATGAATTTTTTGGGGGGATACTGCATATCTGAACCATAACAGGAATGCAATGTCTGATCTGAAAAATTCACTCTCACACTAATCAAACAAAAGAAAGCAAACTTGAAGACAGGTCATTTAAAATCAATTAAGAACAGTAAAAGAAAAAAAAACTGAAGAAAAGTAATGAGAACCTAAAGGGATCATGGGATACCATCATGTGGACCAATGCACACATTATGGGAGTCTCAAAAGTAAGAGAGAGGGAGAAGGGGCAGAGAGCTTAGTTGTAGAACTAATGGCTGAGGAATGCTTTTTCTGAGGAAAGAAATAGACATCCAAATTCAAGAAGCTGAATACACTCCAGCTAAGAAACCCAAAGAGACCTACATCAAGACACAATGTAATCAAATTTTCAAGTCAAAGACAAAAGGATCTTAAAACTCAAAGACAAAGTTGAAAGAGAAAAGCAACTTGTCACACACAAAGAAATGTGTGTAAAGATTTTATCAGATTTTCAGCAAAGCCCTTGCAAACCAGAAGATGGTAGAATAGTACATTCTAAATGCAAAAGTGAAAAAAAAATTGTAAAACAAAGGGTACTTTATTCAACTAATTATCCTTCAGAAATCAAGGAGAAATTAAGTCTTTCTTGGGTAAACAAAAACAGTAGAACTGCCCTACAAAAAGTTCTAAAGGAATTCTTCAAGTTTAAATGTAAGTACATTAGACATCAAATATAAAGCCATATGAAAACACAAAATTCTCTGGTAAGGGTAAATACATGGACAAATATAGTAAGTAGCTGTATTATAATTTTGGTGCAAAGCATGTACTCTGAAAACCATAGAGTATTATTAAAAGAAATTAAACCTTATCTGTAAGTTTTGAATTTATATTGTTTCATTCCATGTACAAAGCTGGTTTTTTCCCCCTACAAATAGTTTTTAGTTTTGTTTGCGTTGGGGGGTGTAAAGGAAAGCAGAATGTTTTATGAGGTTTGCTTCAGTGACTTTAGGACAAATTAAAAAGTCCTCAACTCTGGTTAAAAAAAATAAAGTAAAAACGAAATAAAATATAAAGCTCTAAATAATGAGCAGATATGATCAGGAAGACAATATTCTTAAGATGCCAGTACTCCCCAATTTAATCTACAGCATCATTATATTCTTTATCAAAATCCCAGCTAGCTTCTTTGCAGAAATTGAAAGGGCAGTGCTGAAATTCATATTGAAATGTTGTTGACCCAGAGTATCTACATCAAACTTAGAAACGAAGTATACTTACTTCCTATTTTTAAAATTAACTGCAGCACTGTCATAGTGAATAGAGTGGTACTGGCATGAGGTTGGACATACTGATCAATGGGATAGAATCAAATTCAGTAATGAGCCTTCATGTTTATAGTGAATTTATTTTTGCCATAGAACTAAGTGAATTCAGTGAGAAAAGGATAGATTTTCAAATAATAATGCTGAGACAGCTGGGCAACTGCATACAAGGAATGATGCTACACTCCTGCCTTAAATCATATATTAAAAACTTATTGAAATGCATCAAAAGTATTGATGTGTAAGAGGTTAAAGTATAAAACTTGGAGGAAAACACGTAGGTAAATCTTTGTGACCTCGGATTTGGCAGTGTTTTCTTAAGTATAACAAAAAGCATAAGCAACGAAAGAAAAAAAAAAACCAGAATAATTGGACCTTTGAAAATAAGAATCTTCTATGCTTCGAAAGATATCCAGAGCTGGGGTTGTAGCTCAGTGGAAGAGTGCTTGCCTAGCATGTGTGAGGCACTGGGTTCCATCCTCGGCATCACATATAAATAAATGAAGGTCCATCGACAATTAAAAAAATATATAAAAAAAGATATAAAAAAATTGAGAAAGACAACCCACTGAATATAAAAAATAATTTCAAATTACATATTGAATGAGGGACTTCCATTCTGAGCAAAAAAACCTGAATAATAAAAATGCTCAATATGCTCAATGAATTTGAATAGACATTTATCTATAAGAGATATGTAAATGGTCAGCATATGAAATAGTGCTCACCATTATTAGTAAATGTAAGTAGAAACCATGATAGGCACTTTTTTATATCTATTATAGTGGATTATTGTATATATAGTAATATTACTATTATTGAAAATGAATGAAGTTTTATTCGTGTTAAAACATGAATTTTGGGCTGGGGATATAACTCAGTTGGTAGAGCCCTGGGTTCAATCCCCAGCACTACAAAAAAAACAAAACAAAAAAAACCCCATGAATTTTAGCAATATGGAGATTCCTCAGAAAACTTGGAATGGACCCACCATTTGACCCAGTTATCCCACTCCTTGGTTTATATCCAAAGGACTTAAAATCAGCATGCTACAGTAACGCAGCCACATCAGTGTTTATAACTGCTCAGTTCACAATAGTTAGATTGTGGAACCAACCTAGATGCCCTTCAGTAGATGAATGGATAAAAAAGCTGTGGTATAAATACACAATGGAATATTATTCAGCCATAAAGAAGAATAAAATTTGTAGGTAAATGGAGGGAGTTGGAGAATATCACGCTAAGTGAAATAAGCCATTCCTAAAAGTCCAAAGGCTGAATGTTTTCCCGATAAGTGGATGATGATACTTAATAGGGGAGGGGGTGGTGGGTGTGGGGTAAGAGAAGAATGGAGGAACTTTGGAGTGTGCAGAGGGAAATGGGAGGTGGTGGGGAAGAAAAGATAGTGGATGAGACAGACATCATTACCGAATGTACCTGTATGATTACACGAATGGTGTGAATCTACATCATGTACAAACACAGAAATGAAAAGTTGTACCCCATTTGTGTACAATGAATCAAAATGCAATCTGTAAAAAAAAAATCCATGAATTTTGAAAACATGATAAGTGAAAGAATTCATTCACAAATGACTGCATATGATTCAATTTGTATGAAGAACCAAGAAAAAGCTATAGACAAAAAGTAGTTAGTGGTTGACTGGGAGACTTGGGGTAAAGTGTTGGGATGGTGCTAATGGTAAGATTTTTTTGGAGGCATAAAGTGTTCTAAAACTGGTTGTGGTGATAGATTGCACAACTTTATTAATATTCTAAAATTCACTAGATTATATAGTTTCGGTTATGGGTGAATTAGATACTGAACCCAAATCCATTTACTCATCTCTGGTAAAGGGGCTCAGTGAATCAAGAACAAGTTGTTCGAGTGAGGAAAAAGATTTATTCAGTAAGCCAGCAAAACTGAGAAGATGGTAGACTAATACCCTGGAAAGATCATCTTGATACAAGTTTCAGATTCCATTTATTTCAAGGGGAAAAGAGGGGGTTGTCTGGTTAGGAATGGATTGATGACTGGGGACTTCTAGGCACCAGTTTAATGGTCTGGAATTGGATATTGCAGAATCTGGTAGTCGGCAATCTGTTAATCATGATGCACCTGTAAAACTTAAAATATCTAAGTTACTCTTTTCTTGGTGCCTTTAGCGTTGAAATGGGAGGAGAGACATTAGGGAAATTTTGGGGCAAATCAACCTTTTATTTCCAGTTCTGAACAAACATTCCTTAATCTACTAACGTGTCTACATGTAGAGTTGAACAGAAACAATCTGACCCAAAAGTTAAGGTAGCAAAGGAGACTGGTACAATGCAAAGGCAAAGATCCCAGACTTCTCACCCTGGTTAGTCACCCTTCGAACATTTGCATAGGTCCAAGTGAACAGGTAGTACTTTTCTTCTTCTTTTTTTTTTTTTTAATTTTTTTTTCAGTTGTAGATGGACACAATGATTTTATTTTGTTTATTTATTTCTTTGTGGTGCTGAGGATGGAATCCAGTACCTCACATGTGCTTGGCAAGCACTCTACCACTGAAGCACAACCCCAGCCCATCAGTTAGTACTTTTGACAAAAGCAGCCTTCAGGTCCTTCAAAGGTAATGTAGGTAATAGTTATCATCATAAACCCACATGTCAGAGGCACTATCTACAGCAGAGCTATATTGATCAGCTATGTGATTTGACCTTCAAAATTATTGATTTTTAAAGTCAACTGGAAGTAAGTGAAACTAGAGAGTTTATTTAGATTTTCCCTCAGTTACAAATTATGTCTCAAAAAAGTTATTGCTAAAAAACCCACTGCTATAACAAAAACAATATAACCAGGGCTACATGGTGCTCTTGGTCTTTGTGTCTCCTAAATCTATATTTTGGACACTTCACCATCTCCTTTCTCCCCCTCCTCATGTTTTATGCTGTTATGTTGAAGAGCCTCAATTTGTTGAATGTCTTATATTCTTAATTTTTCTGAATGCTTCCTTGGGGAATTATGTAACCTGTTTCCTGGAAGGAATGCTTTATAGTCAGTCATATATTAATATGAGGTGGGAGAGCTTAACACATAAAATTTTACTGAGGTTGTGATCTTAACAGAGTATGTGGTTATCAAATTGCATCCATCCATGAAAATATCCATAAAAGTACTATTTAGACATTTTTCAAATTATGAAATGTCTGTAATTTTTTCTTTTTTTTGTTTGAGTTTTTATTGTTTGAATTACAGGAAATGATACCTTAACAGTAACAGTAGTAGGAAGCCAGTGAAGAACTTTGAGGGAGAAAATAGTACCGGGTTTATTTTTTTCAAAGGATTGTGCTGGCTGTTATATGGAGGTAGGATTGGAGTCAATCATGTGTCTCTGGTGGGAGAATAATTAAGAAACTCTTAAGTAATTAAGGTGAAATAAGGTAGCAATTTGGATTGGGGTGATAGATGTAGAATTAGAACTGGACTCTTTTGAAAGGAGGATATAAAATTGATGGGACTTGTTAATGGATTCCATGTAAGAATTGAAGTGTCAAGGTTGACTTCCAGGCTTATGACTTTTGCAACTGCCCGAATGTTGATAGCAGTAACTCAGAGCAGAACAATTGGGGGGAAAAATCTCAGTATGTAGGGGAATCTGACAAGTTTCTTTTGGATATGTTGAGTTTGCAATGGCTTTGAAATGTCAAAATGAATTGTGTCTAGTAGCTGTTGACATGAGAGACCAGAACTCTTGGAGAGGTCTGAGATGTGTTGTGTGTGTGTGTGTGTGTGTGTGTGTGTGTATAAAAACATTCGTCATCAGTTTATAGTAGCTAATATTGAATCTTGAGTAACTCCAATATTTAATAGTCAGGCAAGAGAGACAGGTAGCCAGAGAAGTAGAAGGGAAATTAGGATGTCACAGAATCTGAAGAGGGAGAGTACTTCAAAAGGAGGGAGTACCAGATCTTGCTTCAAGAGGTCAAATATGCACTTTCAAACTAATGTTTATTTTCATAGCTTATTAGTCATGTCTGTGGTTGTATATGTGATTTTGTATCCTCACTTTTCTTTATGTATCAGTAGTGCATTTTTGTTTGCTTATTGTTTTATATATATATATTTTTTAGTACCAGGAATTGAACTCGGTTACGCAATCACTAAGCCACATCCTCAGCCCTATTTTGTATTTTGTTTAGAGACAGGGTCTCACTGAGTTGCTTAGCGCCTTGATTTTGTTGAGACAGGCTTTGAACTCATGATCCTCCTGCCTCAGCCTCCCAAGCTGCTGGGATTATAGGCATGTGCCACTGTGCCCGGCTGTTTTGTATTCTTTTATGATATTCTCAGTCACCTGCAGCTACATGAGAAAGGAGAGAGGCTTGGGGAAGAAAAAACAACAGTTTATATAATCACAGGTCTTAGAGACAGGAGGCACTGCAGGCTGTGCAGAGCCACATGAGAAAGACACCAGAGTGGTCGAAAGGCAGAAGATAGAAACAAAGGGAAAGCATTAGGCCAAAGTTTATTTGGTTCAGGAAAGGAAAGACTAGGCAGGGAGAATAGGATTGGCTAGCAAGAATACTCTTCCTAAGGCATAGGTCACCCAGAGGAGGTTTGACTCTGGATTGGTTATATCAAAGGCATCTTCAAGTATGCCTTTTGTTGTCTCTAAGAATCAGCTAGCCCAGGGAGAGGCAGTCTTTCCCCAGCTAGAAAGTTTTTTCAAAGATATCAAAACATCATAATACATATACAGAAAATAAGTATACATATAATACATTCATAATCTTTAGTCCATTGGATGTAAAGTTGACTTAAAATTTCCCTATTAACAATTATTTCCAGATTTATGCTGTTATAAATAAATAAATAAATATCTTTGTACATGTGGTTTTGCAGAGGTATATTTTAGGTGATTTTTCTTAGACTAGTTAACATTCCAGAAGTAGTGTTATTTTATCAGAGCATTAGGATATACTTTTATGGTCATTAAAGTCATTTAGCAAAATGACCTACTTTTGAAACAAAGCTCATCAGCATCTTTTTAAATTTTTAAATTATTTTTTACAAATTGGCATATTAATTAATTATGATAATGTAGATGTATAAAGAGGAAAGTATTACCCAAATTATTAAAATCCAACTTAATATTTTTAGAAAATATTCTTTCATGTATCTTTTCAATATAAATTTAAATAGACATTTTATATAAATTGTATTCTTTATTATGCTTGCTGTGGAATATTCTATAGTAATATAAATCTAGATTATCATTTTTAAAGGATGTATGTTTATTTTATCATTTAAGCTTAAATGAGTATTTATATTAAGGTTAATCTCTTTAAATCCCTTGATGTGCTATTGCTGAATGAGAGCAAATATACATACTTAAATTTTTGGGGGAGGTACTAACTGGGGATGGAATCCAGGAGCACTTTAGCACTGAGCTATATCCCCAGCCCTTTCTGTTTTTTATTCTGAGACAGGCTTTTACTAGATTGCTTATAGCCCCACTAAATTGCTGAGGCTGCCCTGAACTTGCAATCCTCTTGCCTTGGCCTCCCAGGTCACTGGGATTCAGGCACGCATCACTGTACCCAGTATATACTAAAAATTTCAAGTGCACATTGCCAAATTCTGTAGCTTATGGGGATTTTGAGGGATTTTTATTAAAAATTATTTTTTCTTTAGTTAATTTTTGGAAAATTTTGGTAGTTAATTCCAGACATCTAAAACTGCTGTGCCTTTATATTTTTTATCATTTTATATTTAGCTTTTGCCTATGATGACAGAGCAGCTACAGTGGATGCCATTTGTGAATGCCAAACTTCATGAGCCTTTTGTAAAATTTATATATTGGTCCCTACGGCAGCTAGATGGTGGAACACAGGTAAATGACTAATAGAAACTTATTTTTCAGATAATACTTCAACTAGTATTAGTTCCCTTGATTTTGTTTATATATATATATGTATATTTATATTTACATATAATCTGTATTTATAAAATGTCTTGCAGAAATTTTGATAAGAATAGCATTAAACTTGTTTATCAAGTTGAGAACTAACTTTTTCTTGTATTGCATCTTCCAATTTATGAACACAAATCGTTTCTCCACTTATTTAGAACTTTGATTTCTTTCCTTGGCATTGTAGTTTTCTGCATAGAATTCCTCTGAATGAATTTTCAGCTGATTGTTTAATATTTGCGTGATTTTAAATAGCATTGCCTTCTAAATGTTGATGTCCATGTTTGTCAATAGCATATAGAAATATAATTGGTTTTTTGTTTATTTTGTGTCCTATGACTTTGACCTTAGTAGTTTTAGGAGTTTCTTAAAAGACTCCTTGGGATTTTCTATATAGATAGTCATGTTATCTCAAATATAAACACTGCAGCTTCTGTTTTTGTTTTCCTTTTTAATAGGTATGCCTTTAATTTCTGTTTCATGGTTTATTGCATTAGCTAGAATGAGACCAAATGTCTTTGCCTTGTTCTCCACCTTTAGAGGAACCATTAGTCTGTTGCCATTAAGTAAACATTAACATAGTATTGTGTGTGTGTGTGTGTGTGTGTGTGTGTGTGTGTTGCTGGGGATTGAACCCTGGGTCTTATGCATGTGAGGCAAGCACTCTACCAACTGAGCTATATCCCCAGCCCTATTAACATAGTATTTTTATCAATTTGAGTTAATTCCCCTCAATTCCTATTTTTCAGAGGTTTTATTATGAATGGGTTTATTGAATTTTTTCAAATGAATTTGTTATATTGATTGATAAGGTCATATAAAGATGAAAAACATATTAATTGGTTAATATTATAGATTGCATAGACTTAAGAATTGAATCACCTATGCATCCCTGACATAATCGTGGTGTTTAATTCTTGCTTATTGCTGAATTCTATATGCTAGCATTTTGTTAAGGATTCTTTGCATTTACATTCATGAGGAATATTGGTCTGTGGTTTTCTTTGTTTTGGGCTTTGAATTTTGTATCAGGGTAATGTTATGTTTATAAAAAATATTAATTGTCTCATCTGGAAGAAATTTTGTAGAGTCAGTATTAATTCTTTAAATATTGGGTAGACTTCTGCAAGTGAATTGCTTGGACCTGGAGATTTCTTTTTGGGGAGGTTTTAAATTTTGAATTTATTTTTGTTAATAGTTGCAGGACTATTCTAATTATATAATTCATATTGGTGACTTGTAGTTTGTGCTTTTTGAGGAACTGAACCATTTGTCTCCTTGTCAAACTTATTTGGGTAGAGTTTAACATACTATTATCTTTTTGAGATCTTCAGTGTCTTTAGTGATAGCCCTACTTTATTCCAGACATAGGAATTTGGGTTTTCTTTTCTTTTTTTTTTTTATTCCTAGAAGTTTGTCGTTTTCATTGTTCTTTCAGAGGATTATTTCTTTGTTTTGTTGATTTTTCTGTTTTCAATTTTGTTGATTTCTTTTTGCTATCTATTTTCTTCTACTTGTTTTGAGCTTATTATGCTCTCCCTTTTCTAGTTTACTGAAGTGAAAACTTATTGATTCAAGACTTTTCCTCTTTTAATATATACATTTAGTGCTGTTTTTCCATCTGTTCTGCTTTAATCATGTCCTACCAATTTTGATGTTGTATTTTCATATCATGGCTCGTGATATGGGTCTTTGTTATGGGTCTTTCTGTTCTTCCGGTTTGGTTGTTTTCTTGATATTCGTAGTTATTTTATATCCTTGTTGATATTTTATCTCGTTCTGTCAATTGTTAAGAGGTGGTATTGAATATCTGAAAATGTATAAATGCATTTTACTGTCATGTACAACTAATTAGAACAAATAAAATTTTAAAAAATTTTAAAAAGAAGTTTCTAGTTTTAGTAGTAAATTTGTGTTTCTTCTGTTATTTCTTTCCATTTTTGCCTCACATAGTATATCTCTGTTGCTTGGTCCATATACATTTAGGATTGTTTTGTCTTCTTGATAGATTGACCCTTTTTTTTATATAAAGTCCTTCTTTCTTCGTCATTTTCTTTGCTTTTGAAATCACTAACTGATGTTAATATAGCCATTTCTGCTTCCCTTTGATTCATATTCTCATGGTATATCTTTTTCCATTTTTTTACTTTTGACATGCATATATTCTTATATTTGAAATGAGTGGGTGTGTGTTTGTTTGTTTTTTATGGTGCAGGGTAAGCAGTCTACCAACTGAGCTATATCCCCAACCCTGAAATGAGTTTTTGTAGATAGCATCAGACTGGGTTACATTTGTAAATCAGTTTTGTCAGTCTGTGTTTTATTTGGTATTTAATTTGTACATGTTAGGACTTAAACTGTACCTTTTTTCTTGTTTTTATCTGTTTTTCATTTCTTTGGTTTCTTTTTCCTGCTGTCTTGTGTGTTACTTGAACATTTTTTAGAATTCCATTTTCATTTATCTATAATCTTTTGGGCATGTGTGTGTGTGTGTCTTTTTTTTTTTTTGTGGTGCTGGGGATTGAACCCAAGGCCTTTGTGCATGCAAGGCAAGTTCTCTACCAACTGACCTATATCCCAAGCCCCCAAGGGATATATCTCTTCATTTAGCCTTTTTAGTAGTTCTTGGTATTATATTATATGTGAATCACTTATTAGTCTAACTGGTACCATCATTTTACCAGTTTGAGCAAAATAGATATAACATCTCTTAACCTCCCTCATTTATAATATAATCTGCTAAATATTTCTTCTATAGCTGGGCACGGTGGCCCATGCCTGTAATCCCAGTTTGGACTTGAGGGACTCAGACAGAAGGATCTTGAGTTCAAACCCAGCCTCGGCAACTTAGTGAGACCCGGAACAACTCAGCAAGACCCTGTCTGTGATAAAATATTAAAATAAAGGGCTGGGGATGTGGCTAGGTGATTAAGCACCTCTGACCTGCTACCAAAGAAAAAAAAAGAGCCACATGAGATAATGTTATTGATTTTGCATGACCCATCAGACAGTTTATAAACTCAAGAAGAGAATAAAAGTCTACTGTAGGGCTGGGGATATAGCTCAGTTGGTAGAGTGCTTGCATTGCAAGCACAATGCCGTGGGTTTAATCCCCAGCTCCGCCAAAAAAAAAAAAAAAAAAAAAAATCTGTATATTTTTGCTTTTTGTGTTCTTCATGTTGTTCTTTTAGCCTTTCTTTTCTGTTTAAGAAATCTTCTTTATTTTTTTAGAGTAGATCTACTGATGACAGATCCTCCTTTTCTTCATTTTGACATCCTGATTTTCCTTTCATTTCTGAAGGATATTTGCATTGGGAATTGGATTTTGGATGAGAGGCTTTCCCACGCCCCCTAAACTTTGGCTCTTTAGAAGTGTACCAGTTTCTTCTCACCTCCATGGTTTCTGATAAGAAACCACTGTCATTTGAGTTATTTTCCCCATACATATAATATAGAGTATCATTTCTCTTTCTCCTTGTTTTTTTTTTTTTTTTTTGGTAGTTTTCATAAGTTTGACAATGATAAGTCTTCTTGTTATCTCTTTGGAGAGATCCCAAAAATCCTGTTTGGGATTTGCTCAGCTTATTTAATCTTTATATGTATTTTTTGCCATATCTGGGAAATTTCTAGCCATTGTTTCTCAAAGGCTACCTGATTTTTCTTTCCTTTGAGGACTCTGTGATGTGACGGTTAAATTTCTTGTTATACTCTTAATTCCTCAACATCCCATTTATTTGTTTGTTTTTCAGTTTAGTTTGGTTGTTCTGATTAACTGTTTTCTGTTGTTTTATTTTCTAGTTAACTAATTCTTTCTCTATTCCCTCCATTCTGCTACCCAGGCTATCACTAAGTTTGTTTGTTTGTTTGTTTGTTTGTTTTGTACTGCTGGGGATTGAACCCAAAGCCTGTACTTGCAAGGCAGGCACTCTACCAACTGAGCTATATCCATAGCCCCTTCACTAAGTTTTTATTGTGTTTATTGTATTTCCAGTTCTAAAATTTCCACTTGGCCACTTTGCTTTTCTTCTGTATTTTCTTTGGTAAGACTTTTCAGTTCTTTGATGAGATTTTCTAAAAGTGTTTATGAATGCTCATTTCATCAGAGCTGTGTTAGTTAAATTCTTTTTTTTTTTTTTTGGTACTAGGGATTGAACCAGGGGCACTCGACCACTGAGCCACATCCCCAGCCCTATTTTGTATTTTATTTAGAGACAGTCTCACTGAGTTGCTTAGGGCCTTGCTAGGTTGCTAGCTTTGAACTCGCGATCCTCCTGTCTCAGCCTCCCAAGTGCTGGGATTACAGGTGTGCGCCACCGCGCCCGGCCTAGTTAAATTCTTTGTTGGATAATTGTGATATTTTGTCATATGTTGGGATGGCAGCTACTGATTCTCTCTTTTCATATAGTTTTGAGGCTTTCCTTATTTTTGATGTGGTGAGTGATTGTACATTTTGGGCCAATATTGGTTTCAGATATTGGTGAAGCCTCAGCAATAATTTAAAAAATAAAATTTTTGTGGTTTTTGTACTTTTTTTCAATTAAAGAGAAATAGTGTCCTCACACATATTTGAAAAGTAAAGAACAATTTATTTTTCCATTTTAAAAGTAACATAAAGCGTTAGAGATTGTTTCTTAAACAAAATAAGTAGAATTCCTTAGTCTTATCATTTTAACATAATTACTATAATAATCTTGAAATATTTAATTTTAAATTGAGATTTTTAAATCTCATATGTATTAATTTTTCCTAATGATATTATACACTTATTAGCAACGTATTTGAATTAGATTACACTGCTTGTGCCACCCAATCATTTGGCATTTGATATTCACAAAATCTCAGTATATCTGTTTCTAATTTAAAAGCTTGTTATATGCATTGCAGTATCAATATTGAGTAGGGAACCAGTTGTTCACAAATTCCCATTCAGAGGCAGGTAACTATTATAAACTCAGTGACATGGGATTGAAGAATTAGAATCATAACAAAGGAAATTTTAAGTTATTTCTAAGTCTGGCTTAAGCAAAGCATACTCTGCAGCAGTCTGAAATGTTTTCTTTCATTTGATTCTTGGTGGATATATGGAATACCACTTGATCCTGTGTTGTTTAAGAGGTGGTTGTTCTATGCCTTTATTCCTATTTTGCCTAATTTCTTGTTTGAGTTTGCTTTCCATGAGAATTCTCTACGATTCTAACCTAGTATTTATTCTTTTGAAATTGTTCAGTTTTCAGAGTCACTGAGGACATTTATAGTCAGAGTGAATTGAAGACAGTGAGACTGTAGATGGTCATTTCCTAACCAAATACAGTAAGGTACACCTGAGAAACTGGTGGTCAGTGATGGCGGAGCAATGATGAATAGAGAGCAGGCAGTCCACCTCTCTTTCTTTGATGGTTCTCTTCCAGAAATATAGCTTGATCTTATGTTTTTACATGTTTTACATACTTAAGTTTCTTTTCAGTTGATTGTAACCTTCCAGTCTTGCATATTTTCAGTAGTTTCATTTTTTTAAGATAATAGAATGAGACAAACATCATTACCTTATGTACATGTATGAATGCGCAAATGGTAAGATTCTACTTCATGTACAACCAGAAAACGGTAATTGTACTCCATTTGTGTACAATGAATCAAAATAAAAAAAATTAACAGGAAATTAATTTACTTTTAGTTCATTTGTTTGATTACAATATTTAAAATGAATGTTTTCTGAGCATGAGCAAGTACAGTAAGATTGTACATATTTTTAACAGCATTCAACTATGACATCAACATTGAGAAGACTAGGTGAAGATATATTTAAAGGGGTGGTAATTAAAGGAATTCAGGATAATTCTTCAGAACATTCTATGGAAAATAAACCAAAGACAGCTGCGTTCTTTAAGAACTCCAATTTGCCTTTGAGATTTTTGTCAACCTTAATTGTTCTCAAAACAGTCACTCAAGGTAAGCTTTCGAGCATGCTTACAGAATAATTTTTAGTAAACAGGAGACATAACCATATAATAAAGCAATTATTTTATAATCAAATATGTTTTAAATTTTCAGAATGAGATTTTTGGGTTATTTCATAATGGTGGCACATTATTTAAAAATCAACTTTTATTTGCTGAATTTGAGAGAATGAAGTCTTTTGTTGTATTGTTGCCTCCTCCCACAAGCCTTTGTTGATTCTCTTAGATCATGTTCTAATAGCACCCTTCACTTACTTGGTTTATTTGCAACGTAAATTGGAATTGCTAGGTAGTTTATTATTTTCTGCTAGACAACCAACTTGGCGAACTATAGCTTATAGAAATATCAGGTCCACCATCTGTTTTATAAATAAAATTTTCTTGCATTGCCATACTTGTGTGTTATGTCTTGGCTATGGCTCTTTTTGCATTTGAACAGCAGAGCTAAGTAGTTGGCAACAGAGACTGTGTTGCCTCTAAAATTTATAAAATTATTACCTAGCCCTATACCAAAAAGCTTATCAACTTTGCACTAGTTAGCTTACTGAGAATAAAAACTTGTTTTGTTTATCCTCCATACCTAGCATGGTGCTTGGTATATAAGAATGTATTAATTGATATATAAAGAAATGAATCAGTTAAAAATAATGCTTCATGCACAAGACCTGGGCTCAATCCCCAGCATTGCAAAGGAAGGGAGAAATGAAGGGAGGCAGAGGGAAGAAGGGAGAGAAAGAAAGAAATGCTTAAACCAAAGTTGACCATAATTTTTTCCCTCCAGTACTGGGGATTGAACCTTGGGGTGTTCTTACTACTGAACCACATCCCCAACCCTTTGTATATTTTATTTCAAGACAGTGTCTCACTAAGTTGCTAGCTTGGTCTCAAATTTGTGATCCTCCTGCCTCAGCCTCCTCAGTTGCTGGGATTACAGGTGTGCAGCTTAATTATATGTAATGTCAGATTAATTGATACATTTTAAATTATTATCTGTAAACAGTTATCCTTCTGAATTATTAAATATGAGAATTTTTGTTAAAGTGAGTCATGCCAGTATTGACTAAGCAATAAATATATCAGTTTTATATCTATTGTGTTTGCTAAATTACTTGACTCAGAATGGTGGTTTCTTTAAATGGGCAATGACAATAATTTAATTTGACTACATTCTCTGAAGTATGTTCTGTGTAGTTACTCCCCATGGTAAGGGAACTAATGAAAAAACAAAAAGTTATAATTCTGCCTTTTTAGTTATTTTTGCTTGGTTTTGGTTCTCAAAATTATAATCGGTTGGTAACTGTTTGAAAGGTCATTTATGAGCCAGGCATGGTGGCTCATACCTGTAATCCCAGCAACTCAGGAGGCTGGGGCAAGAGGATCACAAATTCGAGGCAGCCTCAGCAATTTAGCGAAACCCTGTCTCAAAATTAAAAAATATGGGCATACTCAGTGGTAAAGTGCCCTGGGTACAATCCCTAGTATCAGAAAAAGAAAAGAAAGGCACAGTTAGCCCAAAGTAAAGTTTACTGCAGGCCTCTCTCAAGAACTTATGTGTTTACACACACACATAGATGAATAAAGTTTTATCAGACCATAGCCACACATTTAAAAATGTACGTATTCATCAGAGATCCAAATAAGGTTGATATCAGAAATTCAATGCCACATTAGTCCAAGAAAAAAATTTAATTAAGAAAAATTCAAAATCACATATCAACGTATAACATAGTTTGATAGAATGTCATTCATGTTCATTCTTGATAACTATAAAAAGGCAAAAATACAGTAAGGAATATTTATTTAAAACGGAAATAACAGAAGGGAATTATGTGCTTCTTGTCACCATGTTTGTTCAGTACATTATTGAACATGCTGATTATCTATAAAGAGCCATGAAGTATGACTATTGGAAAAGAGTACAGAAAACTAATTCAAGGATGCTTATGTATAAAGCTTAAAACAACTAATAAAGAGCCAGTAAGGGGCTGGGGCTGTGGCTCAGTGGTAGAGCACTTGCCTAGTATATGTGAGGCGCTGGGTTTGATTCTCAGCACCACATAAAAATAAATAAAGGTCCATCAACATCTAAAAAAATTTTGTTTTAAAAAGAGCCAATAAAAGAAAAGAGGTATAGCTAAAATGCCAGTAAAGGAGATAATAAACATCTTAATTAAAAGACTAATAATGTTGTCTGATTGGATGACCAAATAACTTTTAGAGTGAAGACTGTTAGTGGAGATGAGGGTCATCTCATAATGATTCAGTGGTCTTATCATCAAGAGAATATCATAATCCTTTATGTACCAATAACATGAAGCAAAAACTGATAGAACTGAAAGAACAAACAGTTGTTTTTAAATTTTGAGACAAGGTCTACTAAGTTTCCCAAGCTGGTTTTGAATTTGCAAACCTTCTACCTCAGCTTCCTGAGTCACTGGGATTGTAGGCTTGTGCCCTCCACACTCAGCTATATTCAATTCTCGCTTAAATAGTAGCTAGCTATTATCAATATCAGTAGACATCATTATTATATATATTATTTAACTTTTAAGAGTTGATTTTATTTGGTCAGAATTAAGGCATATCAGATCACATTAGCTAGCTATTACTATATAAACAACCAAACACTTATGGGACTTACAACAACCTTATATTTACTATCTCACAATTTTTCAGATTGGTAATTTGGGCTGGACTCAACTGACTGGTTTTCTGGGCTGGGCCCCCTGTTCTTGGTTGGCCTTTCTCCCATTGGGCCTTTTCATATGTGGCACAAAAGCGGGCATGCAAGAGCTCTGGAGGCTAGGATCCTGAGCACACAGCATCATTTCTTCTGTTCCTTATTAAGAGCATGGAGTTAGCCTAGGCTCAGAGCCTGGCAGTGGAACTCAAGATGGCAGTTGTGGCAAAGAGTTTCTGATTGCTTTTTAAAGCTTCCATACAGACTAAATAAAGGAAAATCTTATCTTGCACTGATTAAGATCAACAGATTGACTTTTGGTAAAGAATATAAAGGTACATTTGAATGAAAGGACTTTGTTAAAAGACTCAATAATGTAACACTTTTAGAAAAACAATTGTTTTGAAATAATTAGTTATAATTAATATTTTTAAAATATTCTTTTGGAAGAGAAATTGGTCTTGTTTTTAGGAAAACCTTCACTACTAAATTCAAATGAGAACATAATTTATCATTAAGGTCATTCTTGAAAAAAATAGGTACTATTTTCTACTCATTAAAACTCTTAAAGAACAATTTCTTAAGCTTGTAAATTTTAAGAAAAATTCCATATAGCATTCAGCCTATTTAATATTGTCAGATGATGTATTAATAAGTGAAGCAATTTGTATTAAATGCAGTAGGTGGTGCTGTGATAAAACTTTGTTCCTTATAGAGTTTATAATTCATGTATACTCTGTGTAATGCTAAATATATAATTATGTATATATATTTTAATTAAGGCAAATCTAAACAATCTAGCAACTTTGTTCTATTACTATTTTATTTGTGGTGTTTATTTTTTAGCTATGAAATTTATATAGTAATGTTATGTTCCTTGAACTAAATTCTACCAAAAAGAAAAAGGAGTTCACTATAAATGGATCCAGAGGCACAAATCCTGTTTTCTCAAAAAATTTTAATATGTATTTTAATTTCATATAAGTTACTCTCAACTTCTCATTCTTAATAAGTAGGATTTGTTTGTTTCCTTAATAGTTATGTAAGAAAATTCAGCCCCAAACCAAGAAGATAATAAATGTCATTTGGTGATTCTGTCATACTTTCAGTGTATTTCAAGTCATTTAAATAGAAGTCTCAATAGAAAAAATAAGTATTATGTGAACAGCATGAACTTTATAAAATTCCTCTTAATGGAGAATTTTAGAAAAATGTTAAGAGTAGTGACTTGAGTTTGTTTGGCATATTGAAGTTTAATGATACAAGTATCTAATACTTGATTTGCATTGATTCTAGTTAAATTAGTGCTTTTCGATCCTGACTTTAGAAGCTTCCCAGGTACCTGTGGAACATCTTTAAGAGAATTCCAGGGAATCTGATCTGACAGGTGCCATTATAGTGCTAGTGTTGGTAAAATCTGCTGCCATTCTTATTTACAGATATATCAAGAAAAGTAGCACATGCTGGCACAGCATATCTAAATTTCTGAAGTTGTCTTTCAGTGGTCTAAATCCAATTTTTAGCCGGAGACGGAAATTCTTATTTAAAATCCATTTAGCAAGTTTGTATAAAGTCACATTTTGAAATACCTTTGAGAAAGACGTAAAGTAATGCTGTTCAGTTTTTTTGGAAGCATATTGTGGTTATAATCAAATATGAAAAATAAACTCTCCTTGTGATATTTAACATTAATCATGTTTTCTTTTTTTTTTAATACCTTTATTTTATTTATTTATTTTTATGTGGTTCTGAGGATTGAACCTAGTGCCTCATAGATACCAGGCAAGTGCTCTGCCACTGAGCCACAACCCCAGCCCAGTCATGTTTTCTTTCTTGAAACCAGAAAGAAATAGGTCTTATTTGTTGTTTCAGTATTAAAATATGAAAAATTTAAAGGAAATTTACCCTATCATGATATAATACCTTTTCTCTCCCCTTCCCATTGATTTCTAACAAATTAAGGGGAAATTAATCTAAATTTAGCCTGCAATGTCTTGTCACTTAGTTATTGTTTCTTTTGATTTTGTTAATGTGATGATGCTCTCTTTTTATCTTTCTGATTACCAGCTTGACTACTGATATGCAGGTGATTTCACATTGTTTTTCAGCTGATTACCTGGCTCAGGCATTTGATTCGCTCTGTTTGGATTTGAAGACAGATGAAGGGAAAACATTGTTTTTGGAGTATCAAGCAGTTCCAGTAATATTAGGTCACTTGAGAATATCTAGTAAAGGACTCCTATCCAATGTCATTGATAGTCTGCTTCAGATGACAGTAGAATCTAGTAAGTCTTTAAATTTTATAAATGTGAAAAGAATCAAAGTGAAATGTTTTTCTGTCCTCCTCTAGTCTGTAACTTCACATAGCAGAGTGAAGTAATTTACATATCAGACACTATTTTATGTTATGATTTAATTTTATAATTTAATTTTATATTATAATTTATATAAATTTTATTATAATTTATAACTTAAATTCTTAAAAATAATTTTGACAGTTGTATAATTGAGTCAGCAATATCATTAGAGTTAAAAACCTAACCATAGCCTGGGGTGGTGGCTCAGTGGTAGAGCTCTTGCCTAGCATGTGTGAGGCACTGGGTTCAGTTCTCAGCACCATATAAAAAAAAAGTAGGGCTGGGGATATAGTTTAGTTGGTAGAGTGTTTGCTTCACAAGCACAAGGCCCTGGGTTCCATCCCCAGCACTGCAAATAAATAAAAAAATAAAATAAAAAAGAAAATAAAATAAAAAAGAAAAATAAGTAGTACTGTGTCCATCTACAATTTAAAAAATTTAAAAATAAATAAATGTCTTTCAACAATTAAGAAAATATTTAAACACATACACACATACAAACCCTAACCTTGTCCAGATGTTCATTAATAGCACAATTTCCAGTAGTCATTAGTTATATGGGTACAATGCAAGTGTTACATATTTGAGCCTCTTTGTCTATTCTCTTTTGTCCTGTTGTCCTCTAACAGATCCAATCATATAATCCTCATTTGCTCAGGGGGACTGAGATCATCAAACATATCTTTAACTTAAGTGAGAATAATGACAGAGATATGTACCTGTTGTTGCTTATTCTTCTTTACTCTTTTATTGGAAGAATTGAGAGCAGGGCAGCAATACTTTGGCTGTGTATGTGGCTAATCTGCTCAACTTTTATTTGTGATATTTTTATGGTCTCTGGGATGTTTTTCTTTGTGGCTTTTATAATTAACACATATTACATAGGAATGCAGAACATAAATGATTTAATTGGTATTGCTCTTTGAATCTCATGTAATGTCTTGATGTGTGACAAGCTATTTTGCTTAAATAATTCTTTTCATTTGTAGTGTTCTATTTCCTTTACAACACTTCTAAAAATAAAATGTTTATGCCTTCCAGAGGTGGAATCTCAAATTAGAAAGCCAATGCCCCTTCTGGTAGTAAGTGACCTATGAATTTGATGCTACTGTGGGTAGCTCCCTAGTGGTTGGGTACAAAGCATGGGTATACTTCTTACTAGGTATATTTGGTATATGGCTTCATATTTTGAATTCATTTCTGTATAATACTCCTGCTTTTCTTTGAAGTAGGCCTGGTAGGGAAACTGAAGCCTAGAAAAATCAGGTAACTCCTTCAGGGTATCCACACCTAGACAGAGGTATGCAGTGTAAAACTGAGTCTTTGACTCTAGACATGAGGCTTATGCTACCATAGCAGTGTAATTGGGTTTCCAAGGTTTGTTTTTTTTCTCCTGCTCCAAAATATCATTTGTTTTCCGATATATTTTATCAATATATACAGCCATTTGTAACTGTTCAATATTAGATTTGTAGTTCAGGATCTGACCACCTGGATGAGTAATCTTGGAGTTTAGTATCTAAGGTTACTAATGTAATAAGTCGAACAAAAGTTTAAAGATTACTAAGATGACTTGTTTAAGTGACTAAAAACTGTTTTGCAGAAATTTTTTGTTTTAATGAGGTAAAAAAAAAATTCTACCAGACTCTAATGTTTAGTTTTTAGAAACAAATCTTTCTGAATATATCCAAGAGATTAAATCTTTTTGTAGTCAAAGGAAAATTAAATATAATTTTTATGAAATAGTCGACCTACTTAGGTGAAATGATTTTGTGGCATCACAATTTCACATTTGGAGAAATTGTATTAGATTAGTCAACAGGTGTTCAGTTTTTTGTATTTGTTTACCTTTGTTCAGGTTACTCTCAAATCCAGTTCTTACTCAAGTTGAGTAAACAAACCAATTTCTACTGCTAATTTCTATGAAAGTGCTACGGTTATTTTAGTAACAAAGTTTTAGAACATCAGAAATGGCAAATCTTTGATATCTGACTGAAGCATATTTATTTGCTTTGTATAGTCCCCATTTTAAATGGAAATCTAGTACCTGATATTTGTCACTTAAAGGAATAGATCAAAATGGAGTAAATATTTCTTGGGCTATTATTTTTTAAATTTTGTTTGTCTAGGTTTGAGATTGGAAAGTCATTTCACTTCGCATGATTTTCACATACCTTTTTATTTAAGATCAGAGAAAGAAAAGTTGTGGGAAAAAAAATCTCAGTAGAATTTGTTTGCAGATGGCTGATCTTGTCTAACTAGTGAGCACTGGGTGTCAGCTGTGAGTGGGGTGTCTCCACCCCTGCCCCCACCAGAAAGAGTTATCAGTGGACTGGAGCTTCAGTAGGTCAGTACAGAAACTGAGGGTTTTTGGAAACCTGTGGAGTGATTTGATAGTTAATTCTCTATTTAATCTAATAATAATTAAATATATGAGCTTGTATTTTCTATTCCATTTTTAAATTTTCTAGTAGTTTTTGAATGGCATTGTGTAAATGTGATATCTATGTTGAATTGGAAATGTAAAAAGACTGATCTTTCACCACATTAGAATCAGTAGGCTTTTTTTTTCAGTTGTTGATGGACATTTATTTTATTTATTTTTATGTGGTGCTGAGAATTGAACCCAGTGCATCACACATGCTAGGCAAGTGCTCTACCCCAACTCAGCAGGCTTTGAGTTAATCTTATAAGTGGGCCTTCAGAGTGTTTTTCTTTTTTCCTCTCTTCCCTTGTGTCCTCCCAGAAGCATCAGTTCAGTTATGAGAAATTTCATCAGCTGCATAGTTGATGCTTTTTGAAAGTTTCTAAAAAGCATTTCTTGGAATATAAATTAAAATTTGCACCTTGATTTATCTAGCCATATATATTATGAGCACTTTTTTTTTTTTTTCAAGGTTGAGGACTTCTGATTTTGTCTACTTTCAGTATGGGTGTATAACGTGTAATAACTTTGTGGTGTTGCTTTTGGAAAATTACTTTGTGGTTTCTTTTTCTTGTCAGTGTTTGAAAACTATTATTTACTTTTCTTGATTTAGCTCTATATGAATCTGAGTCATTTTATTACAAAGAATACTTTCTTTTTCTTGTCAGTCTTAGTTCAAACAAAGGGATTTAAGTTGTATTTAGTTTATTCTCTCCTGTGGTCTAGAAATTGCCTTGTCTAGGTAATGGTACTACTCTTAAATGGCAACCACATATTTGAGTATATTTTGCAGGCTTTTTTTAAAAAGTAAAGTTTATTTTTACTATAAAAATAATAGAAACTTGGAAAACTGCAAATATGCAAAAAATAGTCTTGGTGGGAATTAAGGAGATGTTGGGTTGAGTGCGGTGGCGCATGCCTGTAATCCCAGCACTTGGGAGGCTGAGGCAGGAGGATCGAGAGCTCAAAGCCAGCCTCAGCAACTTAGCGAGGCCCTAAACAACTCAGTGAGACCCTGTCTCTAAATAAAATACAAAATAGGGCTGGGAATGTGGCTCAGTGGTGGAGTGCCCCTGAGTTCAGTCCCCAGTACCAAAAAAAAAAGATGTTCGTCAAAAGATACAAAATTTCAGTTAGGAGGAATAAATTCAGTTCTGTTGTATAATGTAGTGAATATATGTACTGTGTACTCGAAAATTGCTAAGAGAGTAAATTTGAACTGCTCTTACCACACCACCCAAAAATGTATGTAACATATATGTTAGTGAGCTTGATTTATGCAGTCTGAGGATATAACTCAATGGTTAGAGTATATGTCTAGCTTGTGTGCGGTTCATACCATCACCAGAGAGGGGGCCTTGATTTAGCCATTCTGTAGTGTATACACATTCCAAAGCATCATGTTGTATAACGTAAATTTTTATTTGTTAATTTTTAAAAATTCCAGGGAAAAAAAAAAAACACTCAAAGATAAGCGCATTTACTTCCTGTGAACTTTGACTTCCTTTTTTTTGCAATGAATGGTTTTTGTGATGCGGTAATCTTTTTCTTTATTTTTTCGTTTCTTTTCTCTTTCTCTCTCTCTCTGTCTCTCTCTCTTTCTTTCTTCATTTCTTTCTTTCTTTCTTTCTTTTCTTTTTTTTACATGGTTGGATCCTAGAGTTTGTCAGAGATTTAGGCCATAGGGGTCCTAACTTCAAGGAGTTCCAAAAAATTAGATCTAGCCACTCACTCCAGAAGTCAAATGGGAAAAAGTGGAGGAAGACAATTTAATCAGTATAGCTAAATCAGAAAGACAAGGGGGATCAAAGACCAGCCTGCCTTTGGAGGTATGGATATGAGCTTTAGGTTCAAATAGAAGAAGAATTGGGGCAGCGGGTGGGAGGTATGCATAATTGGACAGTCTTAGTCAAACTGGTCTGGTTGGTCATTATCTCAGAATTGGTTCTACAAAGCTTAGAAGAAGTAATTGGCCTCATCATTGGGTGATTTGCCTGTTTCTGGAACATTTAGGACAATGACTAGAGACCTCTAGGCACCATTCTAGGGTCCTGGAATAGAATGGCACAAAAATTGGCAATTTACAGGCTGTTCACATTAGCTTAGTTCTCATACTGGCATCCTCAGTCTTGGAGGAGATGGGATAGGTTAGGTAAGCTGAGGGCTAATCAACCTTGTATTGCCAGTTTTTAAACACTCCTTAAGTGAATAGCATGTGTGTGTGCAGAGCTGATCCAAAGTTTAAGATAATAAAAGAGAATGAAGACAGAGCCAAGCTTTTTTATCCTTTTAGTTACCCATTGGCCATCTGTGGTTACCCATTGGCCATCTGTGGGCCCAAGTGAATAGTCAGTGCTTTTCAGCAAAAGCAGCCTATTAAGTCCTTGTTTCCTATATACAGTTGCATACTTGGACATTCAGGCAATGTTTGTTTGTTTAAAATATCAAAATGCAAGAAAATCTTAGGAGAAATGGCAAAGAAATGTTTTTTATTTCTTCTGTTTAAATTCTATTTGGGAATATAGATAATAAAAATTAATAAATTTAAGGATACAAAAGAATCATTAAATATTTTGGACTCTGACTCATGCATTAAATGTGTTCTGTAGATCCTAGAACTTATTTCTAAACATACCCTTACTTAGTTGGTGTAACTAACATTTTTCACTGGCAGTTAATTTTACTTGATTTGGGTAACATCATTTCTTCCCTTCTTGCCATTTTTAATTTATTTTCTTTCTGTGATCTTTTTATTAAGGAAATTGAAACAAGGATAATCTAATAAAATTATTCATATGATATTTCCAACAAAGTACCAATCTGATGCTCACTCACCTGTTTCTAGTCATGACTGCAGTCTGTGTACATACAACATGTTTTCTCAGTTTAAGGTTTTCATTGGGGAAATTCCTTATAAAGAAACGTAGAAGAGTTATTTTTAATAACTAAATAATATACTAGATGTTTTCTAAAGTTTTAAAACTGTACTTTTTAGCTTCCCTGTGGCTCAGAATTGAAGCAGCTGGAGAACAGTTACATAGCAAGGCAAGTGACTGAGGGAGTTCACTGAAATTCAGTGTTAGACAGTTATAGAGACTTGAAGAGAACCAGAGATTCTGGTCTTTGTCATAGAGGGCAAGAAAGGATACATCAGCACTGCCAGTTGTGGGGTATTACACAAAGGAAAAGAGAGAAAGGTAGTGTCATATTTGGCAAAAAAACAGCTGTAGAATAGAAAGGCAGTCTGAACTTAGCTCACAAGTGATCCACATTTCTCAACTTATGAGCCGAGGGCTGTGGCAGAGAGCCATCTTGTGGAGGTCACACCTGAGTTCACTGCTGTGAAAACCCTAGAGTACTTACCATGTGGCCCTGGATGACCCTGGTGGAATGCTATTGAAGTAGGCACAGAGAAGATTATATGCACTGAGATACAGGAGGGAGTCCAGTCTGCTTTCCCTTTGAGTCTAGCGTTGTGCCCAGACCTCGAATCCCCAAAGACCACCAGGGAGCTGTCTCTGAAGCAAGAGGGCCTTTATTGCAAGCTCGAGCTTGGACTCTCAGCATTCACAGATGCAGCAGGTACTGGCTGAGAGCCCCAGTCTCAATTCAGCGGGATTTTTATGAGCTCCACAGTAGAGCAGGAAATTTGAACAAAGCAAGATATGCGATTGGCTGATCTTTCAACATACATGGTTTGGCATGCTTCCATTGGTTTAGGGTACCCAGGTCTTAACATACTGACACCTATGGTTTGGATTGTTGGACATTGGCTTGTCAGCTCCTGATTGGTTGTTTGCCAAAGGCCAGTCCTGATCTTCATCTATGTGGTTTGCTCTTATTCTAGTGGCCTTCCTGGATTCGGCTATCTGAGCTCCAGGAAATAGAAATCTAGGCCTGGAATCTTTTATGCCCTAAATGCAGCCTGTCATGACCGCGGTTCGGCTCCCTTTTCACTGGTAGCTAGGACAACCAATTGAAGAGGTTGGGAGATTGAATGGGAACAGGTGATTGCTTGCGAGGACTGGTGTGAGTGGACTGCGCAGCATCTGATGTATCCTTCCACCTAAGGTATTTGGTCACTGCATCCTGTAGGTAGAAATCTTTGTAAGTTCCCAAGATCCAGACGCACACAGCAGTGACAGACATTGGCCAGGCCCTAGGGGTATGTCTCTCTGATTTGTCCAGAGTAGACATTAGCCAAGGAAATATCCTGTTCAGAGCTTGGTGTCTGATACTGAAACTTTCCACTTTGAACTCCAAAAATCAACAGTACTCTGGGAGTGCCTCAATCTAATCTGTCAAGAGTAAACTTAAGTGGATAGTACTTTTCTCATTCCATGCTACCAAGTACTGATGAGGAGGAAAACTGAGAACCATTTTAGTCAGTTTTAGTCCCTGACCACTCCAGCTGACAGCTTGGCAAGTGACACAAAGGAGAAAGGGCTTAATAGCCCCCAGCCCATCCTCTTTCCATGGGGTGCTTAGCCCAAAAAGACATGGTAAAAAGTATAGATTGGCCGGGCGCGGTGGCGCACGCCTGTAATCCAAGCGACTGGGGAGGCTGAGTCAGGAGGATTGCAAGTTCAAAGCCAGCCTCAGCAACTTAGCGAGGCCCTAAGCAACTCAGTGAGACCCTGTCTCTAATTAAAATACAAAATAGGACTGGGGATGTGGCTTAGTGGCTGAGTGTCCCTGGGTTCAATCCCTGGTTCAAAAAAAAGAAGAAGAAGAAGTATAGATTGGCATGGATAGTGAACATTTCCTCTTATCCACAGGTTTGATTGCCTCAGTGGAAGTAATTCTTTCATTTTTCATTAAGACTTTTCTTGTATTTGCTGATTGGTATGTGCGCGCGCACACACACACAGAATACACTTTTATTTTTCCTTGGGGGTTGTAACTTTTTCTGTTATTGTTACTTTTTCCTCTCCTTTCTTCTAATACTCAAATTTTTATCATTTTCTCTTTTTATTTTGCTTCATTTTTATTTTATTTTTTCTTTATAGCCTTGACTTACTTTCTTCTGCTTTCTCTCTTCTACTTTTTGAATATTCTAACTATTCTGTTACCTTCCTCTTCCCATTTTCTTCTCTCTTAAATAATTGTATTTTACCAGCTTTTAAAACTGTTTATTAGTTTATATATAATTTCTTTTTTCTTTTTTTTCTGATTTATATGACTTCTACCCTCACCATTCCTGTTATTAGTGTTGTGGTTGTTGTAGTCAGCACCTGGTGTTTCCTTTAATGCTATATCTGGTTCACAAATACTTGTTGTTGCTACTGTTTCTTTCTTCCTTTCTGCAAGGTGCTGGATATCTAGCATGACAGAGTTTGTGGGATAGATGCTCTGCTGCTGAGCTACACTCCCAGCCTAGCTAAGAAACAGTGCACTTCACATAAAACCCAACCCTGCTCATACTTTGGCAAACACTTTAAAACAGAGAATAGGGGAGATAAACCCCCAGGCAATGACCAGGCTCCAGGTAGATACATCTGGGGTGCCTGAAGACCCTTGCTCCTGGACGTGTACTTTACAGCAATGGCAGAGAAAAACAACGCAAAGACTGCAGATACGGTACCTATGAGGGGCTTCAGCGTAGATCATTCCCATACCCTTTTAGAATCTACAGTTCATAAGACTAAAGGAGTAATCAAAAAGGATTTATCCCATATACTCAACTGTCTACAACAAAATTGCCTGATTTACTTGAAGGACCCCATTTTTGTGAGGCCTGCGGAGAAAGTGGGACCTTCAGGCTTCAACACAGTATGTTGTATGTCATAGTACCCTAGTCCCCACCAAAGAAGTAGCAGGAAACTACATGGTGAAACCAGCTTGAAAATGTACTCAGTGATGCACAACAATCCATTATCCCAAGACACATTGTTAAGAGAAGGCTGTAACCTATAAAGGATTCCACATACAAGTGGAAGAGAAATCCAGCCCAACATATATGCAAATCACTACACAAGAAATATGACAAAACAAGGCAACATGATACCTCCTGTAGTTTATAATTCACCAGCCACAGACTCCAAAGATCCTGGAGTGTATGAAATACTGGATAAAAAATTCAAAAGAATTACTATAAGAAAAATCAACTGATTTTTTTTTCTTTTTTCTTTTTTTTCCCTTTTTTTTCTTTCTTTTTCTTTTTTTTTTCCTTTTTTTTTTTTTTTTTTTGTTGTAATGGAAGTGATACCTCTATTTTATTTATTTTTACGTGGTGCTGAGGATTGAACCCAGTGCCTCACACATGCTAGGCAAGTGTTCTACCACAGAGCCACAGCCCCAGCCCCAGATCAACCAATTTCTAAGAGCACAGAAGAACATTGAATGAATTAAGACAGTATAAGATATGAATGAGAAATTCAATAAAGAGTTATTGTGAGAAAAAAATGAGAAATCTTGAAAGGAAAAGCTTAATAATTTGCATAAAAACTCATTGGAAAGCCTAATCAATAGACTAGATCAAGCAAAAGACAGGATTTTAGGGCTTAAAAACAAAGTGGATGAACTAGAACATTCAAATAGTAATAAGGAAAAAAACCCCAAGAAAGTATGAACAGAACATACAGGATCTCTGGGACTTTATTTAAAAGATTCATAGGTCTAGAAGGAGGAGTAGAAATACAGGTTAATAGCATAGGAAACCTATTCAGAAAAATAACTACAGAAAATTTCCCAAATCATGAAATGATATGGACATCTAGGTACTTAGAACCCCAAATAGACATGATTAGAAAAAAATTTCTCCATGACATATTACAGTTAAAAAGCCAGAAAACAGAGCAAAGACAGACTATTAAGAGCTGCAACAGAGAAGCACCAAGTAATTTATGAAGGTAAACCCATTAGAATTACAGCAGACTTCTGGGAAGAAATTTTAAAGGCTAGAGGGACAGGAAATGATGTATTTTAAGATCTGGAGGGAAATAACTGCCAAACTAGACTGCTATATTCAACAAAGCTATCCTTCAGCATCACAGGCAAAGTAAAGACCTTTCATGATAAGTACAAACTAAAGGAATTTATGACCCACAATGCCTGCATTGAAAGAGATACTTAAAAGAGTTCTACACTTGGAAAAAAGATGAATATAACTACGAGAGCAGGGGAAAGTATAAATCTCACTAGAAGAGTGGATATGCAAATGATGAACAGGAAAGAATCAAACATAAGAAATACAGAAATGGCAGAAATTAGTAATACTTTTCAATAATAACTGAATGTAAATGGCCTTAATTTTCCAATTAAAAGGCAGATTGGCAGATTGAATTACAAAACAAGACCAAACTGTAAGCTGCAAGAAACACATCTCGCTGGCAAGGCAAAAACACAGGTAATGAAAGTGAAAGGATGGAAACTGTTATTCCATGCATATAGAATCTGATGAAAGCAAGCAGGGATACCTGCAATTACATCCAGCCAAGCAGACTTTTTAAAATATTTTTTTAAGTTGTCAGTGATCTTTTATTTTATTTATTTATATACGATACTGAGGCTCAAACCCAGGGCCTCATACATGCCAGGCAAGTGCTCTACTACCAAGCTACAACTCCAGCCCCTCCAACCAACCAGTCTTCAGACCACAAGTGGAAGAGAAAAAGGTCACTACATACTGGTAAGAGGAAAAATCCACCTACAAGATATAATGATTATAAATACATGTACACCAAACATTGTGTAACCCAGTTTCATAAAACAAATACTACTCAACATAAATGGACAGAAAGGCCCCAGTACAGTAACAGTGGATGACTTCACTATCCCATTCTCACAAATAGTTAGGTCATCCAGACAAAAAAAAAAAAAAAATCAACAAAGAAATGTCACAGTTATATTATACTATATATTAAATGGTCTTAACAGATTTAGAGTAGCCCAGCCAACAACAGCAGAATACATTCTTTTCAGCAGCTCATGGAACTTTCTCCAAAATAGGTCATATCTTAAGAGACCAGAAAGCAAGCCTTAACAAATACCAAAAAAAAAAGAGGAACCAAATTTCTTGCTAAGTCTTCTCAGATCATAATGGAGTGAAACTAGAAATTAATAGCAAAAACAAATAGAGAAACACATAAGAGACTGAACAATACATTTTGAATGATCAGTGAGTCATTGAAGAAATCGGGGGAATGGGTATAAAAATTCCTGAAAATGAAAACATCACCTACTATAATCTGTGGCATACAGCGAAGGCAGTTCCAAGGAATGGTGTCACATTAAAAAATCAGCTCTCAAATAATCTAATATGTCTCAAGTTGACAGGAAAGATTGAGAGATCAAATAATTTAAAAAACATAATGAATACATTATTTTTTTCTAAAAAAAAAAAGCACACGTGTTCTCTGGCTATTTAGGGAAAATTTTTAAACAAAATTGTGTTTTTTAGCATATAATTTCAAAGATACAGAAGTGAAAAGTGGTTGTAGTTTCTGTCTCCAGCAGTGTCTGCTGTGAGCTCTCTTGTGTTCTAGCCAGGACCAATAGGAACTTCTGATAGCCGCTGGTCGTCTGTTGTACACCTTTTGCTGTTCAGGCCTTCCAATGCTTTTGAAATCATTTGTATGAAATCTCTCTGTTTAAAATACCTAGAGTTAAAAAACAAAACAAAACTGTGAAAAGTCTTCATTTTCTTCCCTGGCAGGAACCAGCATAAACACAAGCATAGACACACTCTTATTTTTCCTTTTTTTTGTTTTTTGTTTTTTGGTACTGGGTATTGAACCAGGGGCACTCCACCACTGAACCACATCCCAGCCGTATTTTTTGTATTTTGTTTAGAGACAGGGTCTCACTGAGTTGCTTAGGTCCTTGCTAAGTTGCTGAGGCTGGCTTTGAACTCGTGATCTCCTGTCTCAGCCTCCCAAGTGCTGGGATTACAGGCGTGTGCCACCGCACCCAGCTTATTTTTCCTTTTTATCATAAAAATTCTATCATGTTATTAAGTTAGTGTCAGCAGTATTTCTTAGAGATCTCATTTTAGTACCTTATTTCTTAATTGAAATTCATTCAGTTAAGCAGACCACCATTGATGAATATTTGAGTTTCTTCTAGTGTTTTGCTAATAAAATACTTCTGTGAATAACCTTCTGCAACATTTTATAAGTTTCTACATGTAGGAGTTTGATGATAGTTCATTTTAATTGGGTCAGGTAAATCATCTTATCTACATTTCATTAGTGTTAGAAATTTATCTTTTTCCCCTTTTTTTGGAAAATATTTCCCTGTTCATTTTCCTTGACTCTGTTAGGGTCTGCGCATTAGAGATAACAGCTATGTCTTGTAATCTTCACAACCTGGGCTCTACTGGAGAGACCTTACCAGTCAACCCAGCACCAAAGATTCAGAAAGTACATACTGTCATCAGATCAGTATACTTTTAGATAATTATTATGTCCACATATCAACTCTCATACTTTCATGCTAGTCCTACCTGCTTTCTTTGTTTTTGGTGGCCCCCAGGCATCTGGAATAAGCTGGGTCCCTTCAGAACTTTGAGATCAGGGAGACTGAAGCCAGTTTCTCCGAGAAGCTGGGTCATTGGACACACAGTGCACCTCTTACCCTTCTCCAGGTAAAAACTGAGAGCTGGGGTTTTTCACCCACATGCTGTGCTCAGCCAGGATTGGGGCCGACTGTGGTGACTGACAGCCCAGACCATGCTGGGCAAATAGAGTTTGCTGCATTTCTGTCAGTGCTCTGAGATAGGCTGGACAGAGTTCAGTCCTCTAGGTAGTCCCTGACAAAGTTGGGATGTTGGACACACACGTACCTTTCTCCCTCCGTGGAGAGAAGCTGGGAACTGAGCTGTTGTTATTGTTTAATCCCTATCATATGGAGTTGTGCCAGGGGTAGGGATCATGGGGTATTGGAATTTCCCTCCTGGTTTCTGTATGATTGGTTTTATAGGAGCCTCTTAAAATTTCTGGATTTGTTACATAGGGATTCTGCTTATAAATTGTTCTTGGATCATTGTTTTGGGGGGTGGAGGTGTTATTAGGGTCCAAGACTTTCTGTTCTGCCATCTTGCCGACATCATTTCTTCTCTCTCCCTCTTTTATTAGGATACTTGTTATTGCGTTTAGACCCACTCAGCTGAGCCAGGATAATCTCTCCCATCTCAAGATCCTTAATGTAGCCACATCTGTGTTCATAAGTCTCAGTGAATAGGATCTGGATGTCTTTCAGGGGGTCATTATTCAGCCTACTACACTAGTCTTTCATTTGTTTTTCTCATTAATTTCATTAGTTTGAGAGTTCTGTCAGTCCCCAAAACTTGGATTCTGAGCATTAACACTGCATGATATGTTCTTAGTTATCAACAGGGTGATAACTAAGATATCATTACTAAACAGTGTACTGATTTGCTAACTGTATGCACCTTTTTTTTTTTTTTTTTTTTTTTTGCGGTGCTGGGGATTGAACCCAGGGCCTTGTGCTTTCAAGGCAAGCACTCTACCAACTGAGCTATATCCCCAGCCCACTGTATGCACTTTTAAAAATTATATAATCCTTATAGGAAATGTTGGCAGACTTAGGGATTCAGAGATTGACTTTTAAATTATTTTAAGTTGCCCACTAATTTTTCATTTTTAAATTTAATTTTAAATTTTTAATGTTTTGTCAGATATTGTATTAGAACAATGTTGGTACAGGGAACCTTAGTGTCACTTTTTCCTTACTATTGAAAGTGAATTGTAGCTGAGACTGATTATATCTTCAGGAAATTGCTTCAGATTGAAGATTTAAATACCCTCCATCAAGTTTTAAACAGATAGTATGACTCAAAAAAAGCATTGAAAAAATTGTTTCCAGAGGCAAAATAGATCTTTGCAGCAGAGACTGTGGGTTGCCTCCCCATCTCCATTCTCACCTCTGTCTCACCTGCCTCTCTCCTAGATGCTACAAAACCTAAAAGCTTTCATCCCAGCCTTCCTTGCTTGACAAGAGTTGTGGCCAGTAAGTTGGAAGTCTCTTTTTGGGAAGCCTTCTGCTTTATTATAAAAGGGTTAAGCCTCTTTCTTGTGAAAGTGACCTGTGCCTGGAAGGCAGAGGCAGGAGGATCACTTGAGCTCAGGTGTTCAGGGCTAGCCCGGCCACATAGTGAGATCTTGTCTCTTAAAAAAGGAAGTGGGGAATCTCCACACTGCTTTCCAGAGTAACTGCACCAATTTTGCAACTTCACCAGCAATGTATGAGTGTGCCTTTTTCCCCACATCCATGCCAACACTTATTGCTTGTGTTCTTGATAATAGCCATTCTAGGAGCTGGGGATGTAGCTCAGTTGGTAGAGTGCCTGCCTCGCAAGCACAAAACCCTGGGTTCAATCCCCAGCACCACAAAAAAAAAAAAAAAAAAATAGCAATTTAGCCATTCTAATTGGAGTTAGGTGAAATCTTAGGGTTTTATTTTGCATTTCTGTAATTACTAGAGATGATCACTTTTTCATATATTTGTTGATCACCTGTATATCTTCTGTGAAGTGTCTGCCCAGTTCCTTAGCTCATTTATTCATTGGGTTCTTTGTATTTTTGGTGAAAGTTTTTTGAGTTCTTTATAAATTTTAGAGATCAGTGCTCTGTCTGAAGTGTGTGTGGAAAAGATCTTCTCACATTCTGTAGGCTCTCTTTCCACATTATTGATTGCTTCCTTTGCTGAGAAAAAGCTTTTTAGTTTGAATCCGTCCCATTTATTGATTCTTTCTTTTATTTCTTGTGCTCTGGGGGTCATGTTAAGGAATTCTGGTCCTAAGCCAACATGATGAAGATTTGGGCCTACATTTTCTTCTATTTGGTGAAAGATCTCAGGTCTAATTCCTAGGTCCTTTATCCATTTTATGTTAAGTTTTGTACAGGGTGAGAGATAGAGGTTTAATTTTATTTTACTACATATGGATTTCCAGTTTTACCATCACCATTTGTTGAAGAGGCTGTCTTTTCTCCATTGTATGTTTTTGGCACCTTTGTCTAGTATGAGATAACTGAACTTACATGAGTTTGTCTCTGTGTCTTCTATTCTGTACCCATTGGTCTACCTGTCTATTTTGGTGCCAATACCTTGCTGTTTTTGTTACTATTGCTCTTTAGTAGAGTTCCTCAAAAAACTTGGAATGGACCTACCATTTGGCCCAGCTATCCCACTCCTCAGTTTATACCCAAAGGACTTAAAATCAGCATACTATGGTAATGCAGCCACATCAATGTTCAGAGCTGCTTAATTCACAATATCTAGATTGTGGAATCAACCTAGATGTTCTTCAGTTGATGAATGGATAAAGTAACTGTGGGATATATACACAATAGAATATTACTCAGTCATAAAGAAGAATAAAATTATGGCATTTGCTGGTAAATGGATGGAGTTGGAGAATATCAGGCTAAGTGAAATAAGCCAAGCCCAAAACACCAAAGGCTGAATGTTTTCTCTGATAAGTGCATGATGATACATAACAGGGTGGGGGAGGGGTGGCAGAGGGAGGCAAGAGAAGTATGAAGGAACTTTGGTTGGTGTAGAGGAAAATGGGGCAGGAGGGGGTGGGGAACAGAAAGATAGTAGACTGAGACAGTATTACCCTGTGTATATGTATGATTACACGAATGGTGTGAATCTACATTGCGTACAACCATAGAAATGAAAAGTTGTACCCCATTTGTGTATAGTGCATCAAAATGCAGTCTGTAAAAAATAATAAATAAATAAATAAATAAATAAATAAATAAATGGTATGGGAAAAAAGGAAGTGGGGGCAGATATGATTGGTACATGTTCCTCCACTCCCATTCATTCATTCATTCATTTATTTATGGCCTTTATGGTTTGGAGCCTTTTTTAAGAATGTATTTTTTAGTTGTGGGTGAACACAATACCTTTATTTTATTTTTTTTGTGTGGTGCTGAGGATCGCACCTACTACCTCACCGGTGTAGGCGAGTGCTCTACCACTGAGCCGTAACTCCAGCCCCATTCTGGAGTCTTTTGACCATGAGGATAAAAGCAAGGATATTGGGACAGAAACTAAGAATCTTGAATTTCTAATGACATTGTCTTGCACCTGAGCCAGTTTTAGGAAGTATCTATCTCCAATGATGGGAAAATATTTGATTAAGCCATTATAAGTTGAATATTCTATTACATTTCCAACTAAACCAAAATAGACTTTATTTCATACTTGGAATGGGTTTTATTTTACTCTAAAAATTTTATCTTTCCTTAAAGAAAATCCTTTCTTTCTGCTTTCTTTTTTTTTCTTTCTTCCTTTTTATTTATTTATTTTTTGCAAATTTGTATATTTTTTGTGGCACTGGGGATTAAACCCAGGGGCACTCTACCACTGAGGTATATTCCCAGCCCTTTATATTTTTAATTTTAAGACATGATCTCCTTAAGTTGCCCTGCTGGACTCGAACTTTCAGTTCTCCTGTCTCAGCCTCCCAAGTTGCTGGGTACTCATTATTTTAAAATTCAAGCAAAGGTGGATGTCAGCATGATGGCTGACTAGGATGCCCCAGACTCTTGTTTCTTCACAGAAACATCAAGTAAATAACTACTAACTGAGTAAAGTTAACTTATAAGGAACACTACAATCAAAAATTTTTTTGACCAAAAAAATTTTTTTTGGTCCAATATTCTATATATTCTATATACATTCTATATATTCTAAATATATTCTATATATATATTTCTTTGACCAAAAAAATTTTACTAAAAGCTAAAAAGAAGGTGTTTTTTTGTTGTTGTTGTTTTTTGTACTGGGTGTTTAACTACTGGGCCACATCTCCAGCCCTTTTTAAAATTATGTAGAGACAGGGTCTCACTGAGTTGCTTAGAGCCTGGCTTTATTGCTGAAGCTGGTCTTGAACTCGTGATCCTCCTTCCTCAGCCTCCCGAACCACTGGTAATACAGTCATGTTCCACAGTGGCCAACCAAAATGAGAGTCTCGAAAGCAGCAAGTGAAATGTGGTGGGTATGTTTACAAATACAATGGAGTATTACTCAACTTTTGAAAAGAAATTCTGACATATTCTGCAAAATGAATAAGCCTTGAATATATCATACTAAGTGAAATAAGCCAGACATAAAAGGATAAAGCTTGTATGATACAGCTTATGTGAGTTACCTAGAGTATTAAATTCAAAGAGACAGAAATTAAGATGGTGGTTGCCAGGTAGGGGTTGGGGTGTGGTGGAAGGGGAAACTAGGAGTTATTTTCTTACTGAATATAGTTTCAGTTTGAAAAGATGAAAAAGTTTTGGAGATGGATGGTGTGAAAGTTTTATTACTACTGAACTGTACATTTTAAAATGGTTACTAGTAAATTTTATTTTATGCATGTTTGACTACAATTTAAAAATTGAAAACACAGGCTTGTTAGAACTGAAAAAGGAATTGAGTAAATTTATAGGATAAAGAATCATTAGCATTTCTGTATACCATCAACAGTTTATCTGAAAAAGAAATTAATAATCCCATTTACAGTGACATCAAAATAAATAAAATCACTTAGAATAAATTTAACCAAAGAGATGAAAGATCTTATATTAAAAACTATAAAACATTTATGAAAGAAATCAATGGCACACATAAATGGGTAACTTGTGTTCATGGGTTAGAAGAATCAATTTTCACTGCTTAAATATCCATGATACCTATAGCAAACTACAAATTCAGTGCATTCCCTGTTAAAATTCCATTGACATTCCTCATAGAAATAGAAAAAAGATTCTTAAAATCGATGTGGAAGCTGGGCACAGTGGCGCATGCCTGCAATCCCAGCAGCTTGGGAGGCTGAGGCAGGAGGATCAAAGCCAGCCTAGCAAGACCCTGTCTCTAAGTAAAATCATCTTCTTCTTCTCCTCTGCCTTCTTCCCCTCCTCCTCGTCCTCCTCCTCCTCTTCCTCCTTTTCCCTCCCCTTTCCCTCTTTCTCTTCCTCTTCCTCTTCTTCCTGCAGAGTATTGAACTCAGGGCCTTGCCCCTGCTTAGCATGTGCTCTACTGCTTAGCTACATTCGTGATTCCTTGGTCAATTTATTTTTGACAATGATACTAAGAACACATAATGAGAAAAGGATAGTTTTTTGATAAAACTGAATATCCACATAATAGAAGAATGATGTTAGATCCTATCCCATCCCTTAGGAAAAAATATAGGAGAAAAGCCCCGTGACATTGGCCTGGGCAGTGATTTCTTGGATAAGACCCCAAAAGCAAAACTAGTCAAGTAGGATTATATCAAACTAATAAGCATCTGCACAACAAAGGAAATAACAAATCAAAAGACAAGCCATTGTCCCAAGCAATTGGGAGAAAATATTTGCAAATCATTTATTGGAGATAAGATTAATATACAAAATATACAAGAGACTCAAACTACTCAGTAACAAGAAACAAGTAATATATGAATAAACATGCAACATCTCTAACCATTAGGGAAATTCACATTAGCCAGAATGAAATATCACTCATCACTGTTAGATTATCCGTATCAAAAGATGAAAGATAAGTACTCGGGAGTGATATTAGCCAAATTATATTGTCATATTGTGTGCATGTATGAATATGTAACAACAGATCCCATCACTATGTACAACTATAGTGTGTGAATAAAAATGGAAGGTAAAAAAGAAAATAAACATTTTTTTAAATGAAAGAAAATAAACGATGAAAAGGATATGGAGAAAAGGGAATCTTTGTGTGCTATGGTGATTTTGTAAATTAGTACATCCACTTTGGAAAGTATAAAGGTTCCTCAAAAAATTAAAAATAGAATTACCATACAATTCAGCAGTCCCACTTCGGGATATATATCCAAAGGGATTGAAATGAGCATGTCAGGGAGTTGTTGTCTCTATTCCCATATTCTCATGTGTTGAAAGCCTGCTCCCTGTGCAGCAAGGCTCAGAGGTGGGGCTTCTGGGCAATGATTATTGGATCATGAGGGCTCTGGACTCATTAATCAATTACACTGAATCATTAACACTGAATCAATTCAGTGTTCATAGCTGGATGGACTTCTGGAAAGTAGGACCCATTTGGAGGAGGTGAGTCACTGGGAGTGTGCCCTAGAAGAGTTTTTCTTTTCTCTGGCCCTTTCCTTTCTCCTTCTCTCTCTGCTTCCTGGCTACCTTAAGCTGAGCAGTCTTCCTCCTTGACACGCTATCATCATGTTCTGCCCTAGAACCAGCCAGCCGTAGGCTCAAACCTCTGAAACCTCGAGCCAAAATAAATCTTAAAGTTGTCCTTGTCAAATATTGACAAGCAATAAAATCCTAACACATGGTCTGTATACATTCAGCCTTCAAAAAACAGGAACTTCTGTTATTTATGACAATGTGGATGAACCTAGAGGACATTATATTAAGTGAAATAAGCCTGGAACAGAGAGATAAATACCTGATGATGTCACTTACATGAGGAATCTAAAAAAGTTGAATTCATAGTAGGTGGTAAAATGAGGATTACTAGAGGCTGGGGACAGGGAGAGTGAGTAGATAGGAAAAAGGGAGACTTTGATGAAGGAGTGCAAACTTCAGAAGGATTAAGTTCTGGTGATCTGTAGCACAGCATGGTAACTATAGTTAATAATGTTTTGTATATTTGCAAATTTATTTCTTAGGATTTTAAATATTCTCACTATAAAGGAATTATAAATAAATTATAAATATGGATATGTAAAGTAGCCTGATTTGATCATTCCACAATGTATACATGTAGTGAAATATCACATTGTATTCCATAAATACACACAATTATTTGCTAATTAAAACTTTAAAATTGACTGTAAATAAAAAACTAAAAAATTGAAACAAGATGTAGAAGTCATAAGTTTTTTTTTAAACAAATCACCATAAATCTCATTATTTAGAAATAACTATAATTAACACTAGGTGAACATTATTTCAAACATCTTTCTATTGTGTTCAAATGAAAAGATGGATGAATGAATAGAGGGGAATATTTTACAGAAATATTTATTATACATGTTATTTTTTACAGGAAAAATAAAATGAACTTATAACTTCCTTCTGTTTAGAAATAAGATAAACATTTTTTCCCCTTTTTTATGGGGGTGGTATGCTCAGGTTTGGACCCAGGGCCTCATGCATGCTAAACCTTAGAGATGCCGAGTGACTGTGTTTTTAGAATGCCAGCCCGAGGCTTTCATACTTAACAAGATCTCTGCTGAGTAGAGTAGTTGGGGTTTTCTTCTGTTCAAAACTCCCAGTACTGCCTTTACTGTCTTCAAGGCATTCACTGTTGCTTCAAGGAAGTCAGAGGACAATCTGTTTGCCCTCTTTTAGTGGTGATCTAATCACCTTGGCAATTAGGTTTCAGCATATGAATTTTGGGGAGAGACAAATATTCAGATCATAGCAAATAATAATACCACTTATTCCACCCTCATGGAAAGGGTCATTATCACAGTGGGATTAGGATTTCAGAACACAAATTTTGGAGGGATAATTCAGTCCATAACACCAAGTTTATTCAAATTGAAATAATTCTAATCTTAAAAAGTGTAATCAATTTGAATATTGTAGTATTGGAAAAAATATTAAAATTGCAGTGTTTGAATCTTGATGATCTTGGCTTTTTTCCATAACAGAAGTCATATAAGAAGTTCACTTTATGTAGCAATACCTAGGATTTTATTTGGTGCTTTTCTTAACCTTTGAGTGTTTTGTTCATACCAAGACCTAATTTACATATAAGATAAAATATGTTTTCATGCTTTTTTAGTATACAAATGAGTGTAACTTTTTTTT
>JAJEJO010003747.1:529897-550288 GCA_020662805.1 Glaucomys volans | reverse complement strand
CTGAGTTGCTTAGGGCCTCACTAAGTTGCTGAGGCTGGCTTTGAACTCGTGATCCTCCTGACTCAGCCTCCCAAGTCACTTGGATTACAGGTGTGCGCCACCACGCCCAGCTCCACCTTTTTATTTTAAAATACTGTAAAACTGCTTTACCCAATATTCTGGTCCACAGTCTCCATAAGACTAGCAAAGAAAAAATCTGAAAAGTCTTCTTCACAAATAGGTTTGGTCATCTGAGCAGATAACTTTTTAAATATTTTGTCAAAAACATAATTTGGGGGCTGAGGTTGTGTCTCAGTGTTAGAGCACTTGCCTAGAACATGTAAGGCACTGGGTTCCATCCCTAGCACCACATAAAAAAACTAAACAAAACAAAGGTATTGTGTCCATCTACATCTAAAAATATTTAAAAAACAAAACAATTTGGATCCAACTGTGCTTTTATAAGCCACTGTGTATTACTGGATTTTACTGCCTCATGACTAAAAGTTTTTAACTTAATGCCAGAGTATGTTTACATGTCTTTTGTATGTCCATATTGGTAACTAACACTGCTTCATTGGGGTCTTTCTTATGTGGGCTTCTATGCTACATAAAACATGTGGTATACTTTCATCTTGTTAATCTAGCTTTTTTTTTTTTTTTTTTCTTTTTGGTACCAGGGGTTAAGCCCAAGGGCCCTTAACCACTAAGCCACATCCCCAGCCTCTTTTTTTTAATTAATTTATTTATTTTTATTTTTTCATTAGTTGTTGATGAACCTTTATACAGGGTCTCACTAGGTAGCTCATTGCCTTGCTAAGTTTCTGAGGCTGTCTTCCAATCTGAGATCCTCCCGCCTCAGCCTCCTAAGCCGCTGGGATTACAGGTGTGCCCCACCAAGTCCAGCTAGCATTTTGTTGTTGTTTTTGTTGTTTGTTTTTAAGAGGAAAAGTTTGTTTGGGGGCACACAGTTTCAGAGGTCTCAGTCCATAGGTGGTCTTCCGTATGTTTTGTTCTAAGGAAAGATTATTTTGTCACAACTTTATTGCTTTGTCATAGGAGGGTCTTTACTTTCTTAGGTTATCTATAGGAGAAATTTTGGATCTTGAGTGGAACTACATTCTGTATACCTTTCCTGGAAACATTTCTTGTGTCCTTGGTTAGGTCATGGACAGCTTATTGGTTCTGAATTACAATAAAAATAGATATTCCTTTGGACATTTGGATTTTTATATATAAAAGCCTATTTTTTAGAGAGTTCTCCTCAACAACTGTTCTCTTAGTGCTTGGGAAAAATTTGACTTAAGGAAAAAAAGTGGTTTTATAAATCAAAAATTTTCAAAAAATAAGAACTAACTAATTATCAAAAAATAAGAACTAACCTAAATTTTTTTTTAAGTTCATGTGACTTGGGTAAATCTTTAATAAATTAACTGATTTCTAAGTTGTTGGTAAAACAAAAATATCTTTGGACTTGTCAGTGTACATTTGTTTACTTGGATGTGCTGACAAGAAAATTTGTTTGTCTCTGAACCCACGTAAGGACAGTTATCTCATACTAGACAAAGGTGCCAAAAACACACAGTGGAGAAAAGACAGCCTTTTCAACAAATGGTGCTGGCAAAACTGGAAATCCATATGCAATAAAATGAAATTAAACCCCTATCTTTCACCCTGTTCAAAACTCAACACAAAATGGATCAAGGATCTAGGAATTAGACCTGAGACTCTTCGTCAAATAGAAGAAATAGTAGGTCCGAATCTTCTTCATATTGGCTTAGGACCAGACTTTCTCAACATAACCACCAGAGTGCAGGAAATAAAAGGAAGAATCAATAAATGGGATGAATTCAAACTAAAAAGCTTTTTCTCAGCAAAAGAAACAATTGAGAATGTGAAAAGAGAGCCTACAGAGTGGGAAAAAATCTTTTCCACACACACTTCAAACAGAGCACTGATCTCCAAAATTTATAAAGAACTTAAAAAATTTTACACCAAAAATGCAAAGATCCCAATCAATAAATGCGCTAAGGAACTGGGCAGACACTTTACAGAAGAGGATATACAGGCTATTAACAAATATATGAAAAAGTGCTCATCATCTCTAGTAATCAGAGAAATGCAAATTTCTCTACCCTAAGATTTCATCTAACTCCAATTAGACTGGCTTTTATCAGGAATACAAGCAATAACAAGTGTTGGAGAGGATGTGGGGGAAAAAGGCACACTTGTCCATTGCTGGTGGAGTTGCAAATTGGTGCAGCCATTCTGGAAAGCAGTATGGAGATTCCTCAAAAAACTTTGACACACCATTTGACCCAGCTATCCCACTCCTCGGTTTATACCCAAAGGTCTTAAAATCAGCAAAGTATAGGGATGCAGCCACATCTATGTTCATGGCTGCTCAATTCACAATAGCTAGATTGTGGAACCAACCTAGATGCCCTTCAATTGAAGAATGGATAAAGAAATTGTGGTATATACACACAATGGAATATTACTCAGCCATAAAAAGAATAAAACTATGGCATTTGCTGGTAAATGGGTGGAGTTGGAGAATATCATGCTAAGTGAAATAAGCCAAGCCCAAAAAACCAAAGGCCGAATGTTTTCTCTGATCAGTGGATGCAGATACATAATGGGGGGAAAGGGGTGGGGGTTATTGGGGGGGATAGGAAGGAATGGAGAAAGTATGGATGGTGTGGAGGAAAACGGGATGGGAGGAGATGGGGGAAAGAAAAATAGTAGACTGAGACAGACAGTATTACCCTATGTATATGTAAGATTATATGAACTGTGAATAAAAAATAAATAAATAAATTCTATGAGGGAAAAAAAAACCCCAAAGGAAAAAAAAAAAGAAAATTTGTCTCTGAAATATCTTATGGTCATATAACTATAAATCCACTCAATCTAAGAACAGTATACAATGAAAATAGCTTGATGCTTATCAGTCACAAGAATAAGAGGGAAAAACCGTATATAACTCAACATTAACAACAAAATATATTGGATCTATTAGTAACTACGTCCTGGGTATTGAATTTTTTTTTTCTATGAAAAAGCATATGTTCCAAAAGCAAAGGCTGAGGCAGCAGAATCACGAGCTGAGGAGTTCACTGGGCACTATAGGGAGACCCTGTTTCAAAACAAAACAAAAACCTAAACTACAGGATTGTCAGTGATGAATTTGGAAAAAGATCTTGATTAATAGGGAAAAAGACTTATCTATGCTTCTGCACAGCAAACGAAACCATGTGAAGAGAGAACCTACAGAATGGGAGAAAATCTTTGTTAGCTACTCTTTTTTTTTTTTTTTTGTTAGCTACTCTTTTGACAGAGGATTTATATTAAGAATCAGAAAACTTTACACCAAAAAAACCCCCTACTAATAAATGGGCAAATGAATTAAATAGACGCTTCTCAAAAGACCCACAAATGTGTGAAAAATGTTCAAACATCATTAGCAGTCAGGAAAATGCAAATCAAAGCTATACTGAGATTTCATCTCACCCCATTCAGAATGGCAGTCAACAAGAATATGAACAATACATGCTGGAGAGGATGTGGAGAAAAAGGAACACTTTTATACTGTTGGTGGGATTGTAAATTAGTACACCCACTAGGGAAATCAGTATGAATCTTCTTCAAAAGACTAGGCATGGAATCACCACGTGATCCAGCTATGCCATGCTTTGGTATTTATCCTAAAGGTTGAAGTAATCATACTGCAGTGATCCCTGCATGCCCATGTTTATAGCAGCACAATTCACAATAACCTATTATGGAACCAGTCTTGGTGTCCACCAACAGATGAATGGATAAAGAAAATGTGGTATATATACACAATGGAGTTTTATTCAGCCGTAAAAATGAAATTATGTCATTTCCAGAAAAATGGGTGGAACTAGAGACCCTCATGTTAAGTAAAATATGTCAAACTCAGAAGGTCAAGGGTCATATGTTTTCTCTCATATGCAGAAGGTGGAGAGGAAAAAGGACCAGAAAAGGGATGGGAATCTCATGAAAAATCGAAGGGAGAGTAGTAGAGGAAAAAGACCAGGGATGGGAGGGGGAAAATGATGGGGAGAGATATTGGCCAAATTATATTGTTACGTTGCTTGTACAAATATATAACACCACTAAGGTATCAAACTAGAGTATATAATTTTTAAACTAATAAAGTGGGGACATGTAAAAAGAGACAAGAATAAAATAAGGATGGTAAAATGGGACAAATACACAAATGATACAAAATAAGATAGAAATGACTTAAAATGTATCAGTAATGACAACCTATGTAAATGGATGAAGCTAACCAATTAAAGGCAGTGGTTGTTGGACTAGATTAAAAATAAAATCCAATTATAAATTGTTTGAAACAGAATGGAAGTAAAATGATGTTGGGAAAAAAAAGACATGAATATAGCCTATTCAAAAGACAGGTTGTACAGTTCTAAAGTACAAAACCTACCGTGAATAATCCTTTTCAAACCAGAGACAGATTGCCTATTGATAGTTTCCTGGGAAAGTTTCATAAATATGTATAAGTATGCATACTTATATATAAGTATATGAATATGTTTAAGTATGTATATTTGTACACATATTGTACATATTTATATACTTATATACACATATATATATTTATATACATATATACTTTTGTTTCGTTATGCATATATATGTATATACTTAAAATGTATACAACAAAAATTAATTTTTTAAGACTCAAGGAAAAACTACATCATGATGGGAGATTTAATTTTTTTATTTTTTGATGGTGGGGATTGAACCCAGGGCCTCACACATACAAGGCAAGTGCTCTACCACTGAGCCACAACCCAAGCCATTGAACTACAACCCAAACCTGAGAATTTTAAATGCTCCTGTAAACTGAAAGTTCAGACAAAATTTAACTGGAAGGTAGAAAACACTTTAAATAATAATAGATATATTGTTTACATTTTTAAAATAAATATATATATTTTTTCATTGTACACAAACGGGTTACAACTTTCATTTCTCTATACACAAAGTAGAGTCACACCATTTGTGTACATCGTGTGTACATACATGTACATAGTGTAATGATGTTTGTCTCATTCTATAATCTTTCCTTCCCCTACCCCTCCCCACCCCTCATTTCCCTCTACACAATCCATCCTCCATTCTTCCCTTCCCTGCCACCCCCCATTATGTATCATCATCCACTGATAGAGAAATCATTCAGCCTTTGATTTTTTGGGATTGACTTATTTCACTTAGCATGATATTCTCTTTCCAACTCCTCCATTCACCTGCAAATGCCATAATTTTATTCTTTATGGTTGAGTAATATTCCATTGTGTATATATACCACAGTTTCTTTATCCATTCATCTACTGAAGGGCATCTAGGTTGATTCCATAATCTAGCTATTGTGAATTGAGCAGCTATGAATATTGATGTGGCTGCATCACTGTAGCAATCTGATTTTAAGTCCTTTGGGTATAGGCCAAGGAGTGGGATAGTGGGTCAAATGGTGGGTCCATTCCAAGTTTTCTAAGGAATCTCCACACTGCTTTCCAGTTAGCTAACGTGATTTTTTTGAGAAATATGGGGCTAAATTGTTAGAGAAAAAGAGAGGCTGAAAATTTGTGAGGCAAACATCAAAAGAAAATAGAAAAAAAAAAAAAAAAACCCCAGCAAAGTAAATACGAATAAAGTGGAAGGGGGAATTTTATTAAGTTAAAAGAAAAAGATATAAATCAAAATTCACAATACTTCAATGAAAAGTCTTAAAACGAAAATCTCAGGTAAGACCAATGGACCATAAGAGCAGGGGCCTGAGGTAATATGAGTAAACATTATTTACATTTGTAAAGCCAACTTGAATCTTGTCACTTCGAGGAATGGTGTTTGTGATGTCCATTCATACCTATTTAAATTTAGAAATTCTCTCAGAATGTATTTAGGGCCTCTTTATTTCACTTGGAACTTGGTAATTTTTTTTTTTCCTTGAGATGGGGTCTTGCTGTGTTGCCCAGACTGGTCTCAAACTCCTGGGCTGAAGCATTGCTCCTGCCTCAGTCTCCTGAGGAGCGGGGAGGTAATTATTTTGAATGTCTCTTTATCATTTAATCTCAAAACACTTTCTTTAATTATGTTGGATTTATTCTGCTCCAGTTTTTCTAATTTTTAAGAGAAATTATTTGTCTATTATAGGTCTCATCTTTCTTTCCTTCCTTCGTAGCTGTTACCTTCTCTCCCATGTTCCTCTTGTCCTTTGTCCTTTCCTTCTTTATTCTTGGAGTACTACTTGAGTTCAGTGTTCCAACAGATCATTTCTGATCTGTATTGTTGCTGATAAGGGTTTGCATTTATTTATTTATTTATTTATTTATTTATTTATCTATCTATCTATCTATCTATCTATCTATTTATTTTGCAGTACTGGGTATCAAACCCAGGGCCTCTGGGTGAGCACTTTACCACTGAGCTATAACCCCAGCCCCTAGATTGCCGTTTTAAGCTTTAAAATTTTTTTCTCATTAAGCCACTTTAGTTTGTCTAATTCTTTTTTTTTTTTTTTTTTTGCGGTGCTGGGGATTGAACCCAGGGCCTTGTGCTTGACAGGCAAGCACTCTACCAACTGAGCTGTATCCCCAGCCCTAATTCTTTTTCATCTCAACAATTTCTCTTAATGACTTTCTATCCTTGTTGCTCTTTGGTCTATATAAATTTTCATAAATCTTTTTGTAAATTTTTCACAAATATTTTCTAGGAATCTTCCAGAGGGTGTTCCAGCTCCCATTCTGGTTGTAATAGGCACTAACCTGAGAAGCAGAGTGTTCTATCCAGCTGCTGTGTGTGCAGCAGGCATGTTATGCCTGGATGCCATATGCAGACCTCAGAAAAGTGCCAGTCTACTCGGTGTTCTCCGTGTTGGCATGTTCTCATCTCAAGGGCTGCACGAGTCGATCCTTGGAAATGGAGAAAGAAAGCAATAAAACATATTGCCATTTTTATATTTTTTCTTTGAAGGTGTTTTTGTTCATGTATATATATGCACATACTTCAACCTTTTTTTTAATCACAAAGGTGCAGGAGCCACTGGTCTTATTCCCTCAGTGTGTAGCTGGACTGTGGACATAGCTGCTATTAGCTTATTTCTCATTTTCCAATAAATGACAGTCATTCAACTAATGCAATGATTTGTAATATTGGTTGCACGTTATTATCACCTAGGTGGGTTTTTTAAAAAAGAGATCTGAGGCCTGGGTCCCACTTTCAAATATCTGTTTTACCTATTTTGGGTATGTACTGGGAGGTGTAGAATCTCCCCAGATCATTCTAAATGTGAAACCACAGCCAAGACCTGCTAAGAATGCAATCCAAGGGGGGAACGAGGTGCGGAACGACTTACACTCTGATACCTAACCTTTGCCACATTCCATGGTGTAAGTATTCCCACTGTAACTTGTTTCAAACCATCAACATTACATTAATTGGGTTGCAGATTTTCTGAGAATTAAAAAAAGAAATCAGCTCTTATGAAAGAGCAGAGCAGAATCCAGCATTCCTGTGGATGAGGAGTGAGATGGAAACAAGTGGAATGGAACAGAATGGAGCTGCAGGGGCTGAGTGCAGAAGCCCCTGCAGTGTGATCCTGGGTGGCCGTATTTCTGAGTCAGTTTGTCTATAAAATAGGGGGTGGGTGTGTAGTTGGGAGCATTTTTGGAGCCAGTGATGTCCAATTTTGTGACAGGAGAGGTTGTCATGCTGTCATGTTGCCTTTGTAATACTGCATTGGGATGTACATGTATATATTAGCGCTTTTCTACATTCTGTGTACTCCATTCATACAGAAGAAATATTTAAGTAACAAACATTAGAGTGATCATCATACCCCACAGGAGTGGTGAACATTAAAGCAAGTGGGTGGTGCATTCGGCTAGCCCAGGTCACCGAACACCAGAGAAGTACAGGCAGATGCAGAGCTGGCCACCTTCTGAAGATGCAGAAGACTCCCATCCCTTCGAGTGCCTGTGGAGGGTTTTAAGGGGTGGGAATTCTCCAAAAGTGAAAGTTCTCCAGAAAGTATTACTGGTCAAAGCTGGACGCTTTCTCTTGTCTACCTATTCAAACTTTCTATCCATTAATTTCCCATCTGCTGTCATCACACACAGAGTGCCCCCCCCCCCCCAAAAAAAACCCTTTCTCTAACCTCCTTCCCCATCTCTCATCTCCTTGCCTTCCCAGGTCATCATCCTCACCCTTCTGAGAGCCACACGCTTCTCTCTTGCTGGGTTGCCTCAACCTTTTCTTGCCTTGTCTCCATAGTACATTTTTCCCGCAAGATATATGGGGCCAGAATGCTGAGTGTGAGCAATGGGCTGGTGGGTGTGGGTGGGGTGGCCACAGAAGACCCTCTCCATCACAGAGCTCCATCAGGATGAAATTGCCGAGGCCTGCAAAGTTCCATTTGTTCTGTATTGTTGCATGCTTTGTATTTTACCCCATCCCTTCTATTCTGAAAGTCTGGAGGCTTTCCATATGTGTAGAAGAAGGTTGATACAGCTGCCAAATCTGTGAAATTTGTCCAAGCAATAGTTTGTATCACAAGGCCTAAGGTTGTTGAGACAAAGCTCTAAAAGCACTTCATGGCAAATCCATAGTTCCCAGTTGAGGTGAGACCAAACCTGGAAAATCTCCCTGGCGGCTGTTATTGAAAGTTAGGTAAGACAACATGGGCTCAGTGACAAGAATGTCCACTATTTGTTGAGCACTCACCCAGCTTCTCAGACATTTTTTTCTTTCATTCTTTCATTCATAGCCAAAGCTGTGTCCCGACAATCATGAGGTGTGGGCCTGTGCATGTCAGCTCCCCAGGCTAGGTAGGCACAGTTCTCTGTGCAGAGCCACTGGCCAAAGTGAAGAGAGACAGGATGCAGAGTTTCTGCATCCTGGTTGTGCTGGAATCTTCCATAGGCTCTTCCAGATCTGCTCTGCATACTTCCCTGACCTGATGGGCTTTCTGCTGGGCTTGGCCATGGGGACCTCTTTCAGAGGCAGGAGGACATTCAGACCTCTGACCACCACATGTTCAGCCCTGCCAGGCCACCCCAGCCCCATGCAGTGCCCCAGAACCTGCTCTCTACTGCCCCTGCCCTTCAAGGCTTCTCTAGAGCCTGTTCCTCCCTTTCTAAGTAGGCCTTCATGAGTCCGTACCTTATTTATTTCTTGCCAGTAGTTGCCTAACTCACCAGCTTCACTCCTACATGATGTGAACTCACAAGTCACTTCAGTCCTTGGGGCCCAGCTTGCTTTACCTGTCAAGCAGGGACTCCAATGCCTGGTCACCTTGATTGTGAATGTTGAAGAAAATAATGCGTAGAAAGGCACTTTGGAAAACATAAATAATCACCCATATGCAAGCTAGCAATGCAGTTCCAGAGGTCCAGAATGGGTGTATCATACATGACCCAAGGGCAATGAGGACATCCTCTGTGAGAAAGATGAAGCACTGAGCATGAATCCATTCTGAAAAGCTCAATAAAAGCAAAATAGAGAAAAGAGCATATGGTAAAGAATGGAGAGGGACCTTGTTTTGTTTCTTAATGGTAGCGATGGCACCCTTCAAGCAGGAACCTGTCAGAGTCCTGCGTAATAAATACAAGGTCAATGCTGGCTCCATGCTAGGTAATGGTCTTGGCTGAGGAGCAAGTAAATGCACCATGGCTGTCAGGGCAGGTCCTTTTTCGGCAAGTGTGTGCCCTGCTGGATAGGAATTGCTGGTAGCTGCCACTGGCATCTTCAAGCTGAGAAGGGCCACTTAGCTTTTTTTGTTTTTCTCTTTCAAGAAGCAGGCAGCCATGTGTCCAGGCATGCCCCCTCCTGGGAGTAGCAGGTGTGCTCTTCAGCTGTCCAGGCTCCTGCCCACTCCCTGTCCGCAGTGGCTGCTGGAATTTCCCTGTCTGTAGAATGAGAACAGTTAAACCAACGTTCCTTTCCAGGGAACTAATTGAAATATTGCCAACATAGGACTTTGCAGAGGATTGATGCTGAGAGATGCTAAAATACAATTTTGTTGGTAGAATTTACTGATGAGTCTTTTCCGTTCCAGGAAATCTGGAAGGGAGCCTAAAATTCCAAACTTTCTCCCCTTTCACACTGCTAGTGCTGGGCCCCTGAGGATGAAGTTGTGTGTGAACAAATGGCACATTGAGGAACATTTTATTGTTGTGGAACTAAGTCAAAAATTTTAAAATTATCATTTAAAAGTCGCTCTTAAGAAAATGTTCCATATGTTTTAAGCAAATAGACTTTAAATTTCAACATAAGCATTGTATTATAAAAAGAAAAGACCAAAAACTTTGGAACTCTGCAAGCAGTTTTTGCTTATTTAGATGTGTTTTGTGCACCCACTTAATAATTAAAGCTGACTTCTGCACTTCAGAAAGTCTGAACAACTGTCTAATGAATTTGGTATGTATGATTGTCCTGTTTTCTTGGGGATAAATGCACTGGTTTTGTCTGTTATAGGAATTTTTTTTTTTTTGCATCTGGTTTTGTTTATTACAAGGTCAAGTGGAAATGGATTTCTGATGGAATACAAGTTCTGGGTAGATCTGTTTTATAGAGCCCAGCAGACATTACCATCTGCCCGCACCCACTCTCCCCATTAGGTTCTGAGATTGTTCAGAGCAGCAGTTTACTTTTAGCCATTAGGGTGGACCTGGGACTTACTCTGATGCTGAAAAGCACATGAGAGTGGTGCTGTGGCTGTTACCCCCAGGGGAGCAGCCATCCTTATCCATCAGGTGGACATCACCCACTGAGGATGGCATGCATGGAGAGATTAGGTTCTGGTTCCTACTGGGCAGGCCCTGGACTGCCCCATTACATCTTTCCTTTGCATATAAAATGTGTATGTGTCTATTTGTTTAATACACCAGAAAAATAAGCCCTTTTGAGTCCTGTCACTGAGCTGGGCTTACTGTGAAGGCAGCCCAGGATGATCCTTGGCAACATAGGAGCATTCCCACAAGGCCAGGCCTTCTAATCTGAATCTCAGAAACAAATCCACAGTCAGTGAACCCACCCCTAGGTTTCAAGAGATAACTTAATAGTCCATATTGGCAGCATCTGTAATATAACAAAGAAGGCTACAGAAAGTCCAGCTGGTCACTTTCTGGGTTCCACTTTCTGGCAGTTTGCTCCAGGTAGGTGTGTCGGTCGTCTTTCTCTGAGCCTGGTGGATTCAGCAGAGCCTGGCTCTGTTTCATAAGCCTTCTCCCTCATAGAGGATCACAGGTAGAAAAACCCTGCTTAGGGTGGTATGCTTGGCTACTCAGTATACCTGGTTATGCCCACAACACCTTGTTTTTATTTATGTATTTATTTACTTTTTTATTTCTGTGCATTTGTGTGTGTGTATATGTGTGTGTATGTGCGCACATGTGTGTGTAGTACTGGGGATTGAGCCCAGGGGTGCTTAACCACTGAGCTGTATCCCCAGCCCATTTTAAAATTTTTTTTATTTTTTGAGACAGAGTTTTGCTAAGTTGCTTAGGGCCTTGCTAAATTACTGAGGCTGGCTTTGAACTTGCAGTCCTCTTGCCTCAACCTCCTAAACTGCTGGGATTACAGGTGTCCAGATATTTTTCTTTATTTTAAATTGATATATAAATCCCCCAAAATGTACACACTAATGGGATACTATGTAATATTTTGATACATATATACATTGTATAATATTTAAACCAGTTTAAACACATCAATCTTCTCAACAGTTATGATTTATTCATGGCAAAAACTTTAAAAATCCTTTCTTCCAGCTTTATGAAATTTTTGTTTTCTTGCACCTTACCATGCAATAGCATGTCTGAACTTGCCTACCCAACTGTAATTTATTACCCACTCTCCAACATTCCCCATGACCCCCTTCACTGCTTCTCCCCAGCCTCTGGTAACCACCATTCTACTCTCATCTTCTATGAGATCAACTTTTTTGGATTCGACATATAAGTGAGTTCACATGGTACTTGTCTTTTTGTGCCTGGTTTATTTCACTTGACGTAATGATTTCCAGTTCCATTCATGTTGCTGCAAATGACAGGAGTTCATTCTTTTTATGGATGAGTAATATTCATCAGGATTCCGTAGCATATACATACATTTTCTCTCTCTCTCTCTCTTTCTTCTACTAGAGATTGAACTCAGGGGCACTTAACCACTGAGCCACATTCCCAGACTTTTTTCTTTTTTATTTTGAGACAGGGTCTCACTAAGTTGCTTAGGGCCTGCTTTTGCTGAGGCTGGCTTTGAACTTATAATCTTTCTGTCTCAGCTTCCCACACATTTTCTCTATCCATTCATCAGTTGATGTCTACTCAGGTTGTTTCCATTTCTTGGCTTTTGTGAATAGTGCTGTAGTGAACATGCAAATGCAAGTGTCTCTTTGACATACTAACTTCGTTTTCTTTGGTTATATACCCAGTACTGGGATTGCTGAATCATATGCTAGCTCCATTTGTAATGTTTTAAGGAACCTCCATACTGTTTTTCATAATGGCTGTACTAATTTACATTCCCACCAGCAATGTGCAAGGGGTCCCTTTTGTCCACATCTTCACCAGCACTTGTTATCTTTAGTTTTTTTGATAATAACTGTTCTTATCGCCTGCCATGAGGTGATATCTCACTGTTTTGATTTACATCTCCCTAATGATTAGTGATGTAGAAACTCTTTTTCATATTGGTCATTTATATGTCTTCTTTTGAGAAATAGAGATCTCTTGATCATTTTAAAATCAGATTGTTGTTTTTTTCTTCTTTGCTATCGAATTTTTAGTTTCTTATATGTTAACGGGGTTCCTGTGGTGCATGCTTGTAATCCCAGCTGCTTGTGAGGCTGAGGCAGGAGGATCAAAAGTTCAAAGCCAGCCTCAGCAAATTGAGGTGCTAACAGAATATGGCTGGGGATGTGGTTCAGAGGTCGAGTGCCCCTGAGTTCAATCCCCAGTACCGAAAAAAAAAAAAAAAAAAAGTTTCTTAGATGTTTTTGATATAGATCTCTCATCAGATGTTTAGTTTACAAATATCTCTCATTCTGTAGTTTATCTCTGCACTCTGTTGATTATATTCTTTGCTGAGAGAAAACTTTCTAGTTTGATATAATACCATTTGTCTATTTTTGTTTGTTTCCTGAGCTTTTGGAGTCTTGCAGCTCCCCCCAAAATCCTTGCCCATTCCAGTGTCCTGAAATGTTTCTCCTGTGTCACCTTCTCCTCCTCCTCCTCCTCCTCCTCCTTCCCTCTTATGTCTTCTTCTAATAGTTTCAGTTTCAGATCTTACATTCATTTTGAGTTGATTTTTGTTACTGGTGAGAAATAGAGGTCTAGTTTTGTTCTTCTGCATGGGAATATTCAATTTTTCTAGCATCATTTGTTGAAAATATTGTTCTTTCTCCAACATACGTCTTTAGCACCTTTGTTGAGACTCCACTATAGAAGTTTGGGCTTACTTCTAGGCTCTCTATTCTGTTCCATTGGTGTATGTGTCTGTTTGTATGCCAGTATCGTGCTGTTTCCATCACTACACTTTTGTAGTACATTTTGAAGTTGGGTAGTATAGAGCCTCCTGCTTTGTTCTTTCTGCTCAGGATTACTTTGTCTTTCTGATTATTTGTTTTGTTTTTTGGTTCCATATATATTTTATAATTGTTTTTTCTAGTTTTGCAAAGAATGTCATTGGTATTTTGATAGTAATTGCACTGAATATCTAAATCTCTTTGGGTAGTATGACATTTTAGTAATATTGATTCTTCCAATTCATGAACATGGGATGTCTTTCTACTTTCTTATGTCCTCTTCAATTTTTTCAGCAATGTTTTATAATTTTTATTGTAGAGCTCTTTCAACTTTTAAAAAATATTTATTCATAGCCATTTTATTTTATTTTCTATAGCTACTTTAGGATTTCTTTCTTGATTTCTGTTTTAGATACTTCACTATTGGTATATAGCAACACTACTGATTTTTGTATGTTGATTTTGTATCCTGCTTCTCTATTGAATTCATTTATTAGTTCCAATAGTTTTTGGATGAAAACTGGGTTTTTCTATTATAAAAGATCATGTATCTACAGAGACAAATTTCTTTTTTTCTAATTTGGATGTCTTTTATTTCTATCTCTTGCCTGATTTCTTTGACTAGGAGTTCCAACACTATGTTTATGTTGAATAAAAATGATGAAAATGGACAATCTTAGACATTCCAGATCTTAGAAAGCTTTCAACTTTTCCCCATTCAGCATAATATTAGTTGTTGATTTATTGTAAATGATCTTTATTATATTTTGGTATGTTCATTCTAAATGTAATTTGTTCATCATTTTTATCTGTTATTTGATTAGCTCAATTTTATTCATCCTGTTTGGTTGAGATTGTCTTGTTAATGTATCTGGGGTTTGTAGAAAGTGTATTCCACTTGACTCTCTCTCATGGAATTTTGGAATTGACGGTTCTAAGACTTAATAAGTACGAATTTTACCCTGTCAGTCTGGTGATATAAATATTTCTTTAGTCATTTACTTTGAAATAAAGTCCCATCAACTGCATTTTATCCTAGAAATGTATTAATGAAATACATTAGATTGAGCCAGTCCTCCTGACTTGGAAGACTTAGCCTAAGTAAATAATTTCAAAGCAGGAATACATGTTAGAAGTATTTGTAGAAATGTAATTTACATATGTGTGTAATTATGTGTGTATACGTGTATATATTTATATGTGTGTGTATAAATTATTATAAATTATCAGAAACCTATCATGTATCAATGGATGATTCAGCATTAAACTTTTTTTTTTTTTTAATTTACTTATTGATTCATTGAACACAAATGGAGTACAGCTATTGTTTCACTGGTTGTACACAAAGTAGAGTCCAGCATTAAACTTTGATGGTCCACTTGAGAACATATTATGCAAACATTAGCACAATAAATATGACAACTGTCTAGACATATGGAAATGTTAAATGAATAGTATTCAGTGAATATAAAGAACAATATTACTCTCACTCGGAATCTAGCCATGAAGTAGTCACTTTAAGAAGAAAGGCCATGAGTATAAACTTCTTGGTTTATTACCCTGATGAATCAGTGACTACCCTCCAAAATTGGCAAGTGCTGGGAATGGGGCAGGAGCCTAGCCATCTGGACTCTCCTGGGCTGGAGAAGACTGGGAGAAGAGGCGTGAATCTGATTATATTCCTGGGAGCTTGGATCTACAGGAAAGGACTTAGTGAAAATTAGTGAGTTAAATTTGGCTCAGTTACAGATCTGCATAGCTCTAAGCCTTGTATTAAAAAAGAGAGGGTCAGAGCTGGGAGCAATGCAGACAAACAGAAGCTTTTTGGTTGATCTGGTGGAGAGTTTCTGAGAACACAGTGCATTCTCCTGGCAGGGGAAGCCCTGGGCAGTGGTTCTGGAAATTTGCACACCAGGTTCACATGCATTGTCAGAGCTGCAGTGTTCAGCAGCCAGGTCGTGCAGCATCGCCTACTGCTGTGATTCCAGGATAGACAGAACAGCAGAGATGATGAGACAAGCAGTCCACCCCAGGAGGACAGTCAGATTCTTTCTCTAATAATTGAAATCTTTTTCCCACTTCATCAAAAAGACTGAGCAGTAACCTTGGGGTAAGGTCCAAGTAAAGCCTTGAAGTGATTGGACTTTGAGGTGAATTGCAGACTTTAATTTTGAATTGCAGGTGATTTGAAAAATGTTTGCTTTATTCTTAGATATCACCACCAGTTAACACTGGTCACCTCTGGTGTTCAGCTAGGTCAGTTAAAGACCCAATGCAGTCCCTGCATGAAGAGAGAGCTCTTTCACTTTCCATCCTACAGGGTGCCGTGGTCTGAGGCATAGCAGGGCCTGGAAGTTGAGGTTCTCCCAGGTTAGGGTCATGGCTCCCTCTCTGTGGGTCCTTCCACCCTTTCCCCAGGTCCACCACCTTAAGAAGCATCAGTCTGAGTGCCAGCAATTTTTCCTCGTCAAACCGACACCCTCTTTTCTTCTTTCCTACTTCATCTCCTACTAATTCTTCTAGTGATAATCATTGTAAGCCTTACAGTCATCTTTTTACCTAAAACCCATTTAGAACCCTTTTTTGCAGTTAACTTGTTAGTTTTCATATCCTATGAGATTGGTTGATCATAATGCAATGATAGCAAACATATATTGAACCTAATATGCCAGGTGGAGTCCTTTACATTTATTATTTAATTTAATTCTCATAGCAATTCTAAGTGCAACAAATTACTGTTATCCCCATTTACAGAAGAGAAAGTGGAGACAGAGGAGTGACTTGACACCCCATTTCAGAGTCACCAGACAGGTGAAGTGGAACACTGTAGTGCTCATAACATCTGCAAGTGATGCTGACCAGCAATATGCAAATAAGGAAGGCCATGAGCAAACTGTTTCAAGGGAACCCCCAGGTAACAGGTTGAGTGACAAGCCAGGTTCAGGGTGATTCTAAGCAAATAGTTTTAACCCTCTCTTTCCATTTTCATCCTCTTAGTACTCTCTACTGTGTTTTAAAAATGAAATACCTACTAAAAGAAAACAAATTTTTTCTGGTATTCTCCACATTTCTGACACTAAATATGTGAGTTTCCCTTCACATTAAGCAATTGTTCAGCTCTCTGGACACCAACTGGATGTCCTACAGTTCAGTTGACACTATATGTAATTGACTTGGACCCTGCAATTGAAGGCTCAGTCCCAAAAGACCCCTCTCCTCACCCCCACTTCAGATTTCAACCATAAGCCCAGGGTTGTGACCTGTATTTCCAATGAGCTGGCTATGCACTGGGGGTTCCATAACCCCTCCTCATACTCATAATTTGTTCAAAAAATTCAGGGAACATACACTCAACAGTTTATTATAAAGGATATTACAAAGGATAGAGATGAACAAGTACATAGATGAAGTACAGAGGACAAATATGGGAAGGGCTCGCCCCTCAGTGCTTCTGTTGCTGGAGTTCAAGGCCAGAGGCCTGTCTCTGGGGGTCCCAATGAATAAAATCTGGCCACCTACCCCCAATCCAAAAAGTAATGGTGCAAATCAGGAAAATAACTTTAATCAGTATGCTATTCTAGGAAGGCAAGTGAGAGCAAGCCTCCCCACTTATCCGGTGGTGGGGGTACTTGGATGAGTTTTACACTTAAATAGAGGAAGAACTGGGGCAGTGGAAGAGGTATGCATTATTAAGCAGTCTTGGTTAAACTGTGATCTGGTTGATCATTATCTCAGTTCTGGTTCTGCCAGGTGGCTGCGGAGAAGTGAGAGGTAGTCTCTGTTTGCTTCACAGGTTGTTTTTCTATCATACCTGTGATCCTGTCCCCATGAGATCATTGCTCTTGCTTAGTGGGGGGAGTCTCAGCATGGGGTGATCTGCCTACAAGACTGCATGGTTCTAGGAAGGGGTCTGGCAATGACTGGAGACTTCTGGGCCACACTCTAGGGCTCTGGGACAGGAAGTTGTAAAAACTGGCAGTTGAATGTCCTTGCAAATCTTAAAAATACCTTAATTACTCTTACCTTGGTGTATTCAGCTATAAAGGGGAAAATTACCAGCTTTAGATGAACACTCCTTAAATGATTAACTTGCCTATATGCAAGAGGAACAGGAAAATTTAAGAAAAACATGGCTCAACTCAGGGCCCAAGGCAGCTCAGATTCTTGAATCTAAGGGAGCAGGCACTATGATGTGCCCTGAGGCTCAGTGAAAGCACCCAGAAATCCACACCGGACATGAGAGCTCACACCAGAGATTTTAGCAGGCGGACAGACAGAGTGTCCGCTCTCAGGGCTGGGAGAAAAAAGGGAAGAAGATGGGTGGGGGGGAGCCTCTTTTGAATGATGTATTTTTGTGGGCTGATGCCGGTCTAGTCAATAGCTGCTGAGGATGCTTGCAGGTGGATAGGTGAATTGAGCAAATGGCTGCTGAGGATGTTGGCCGTTGAGCTGAGAGGGGAAGGGAGAGCTGCCACAAAAGGGCGGGGGCAGTAAATAATTGCAGCTTCATATTATAGAATCAAACCTAAAGTTCAAAGTAATAAAAGAGATGGATGCAAAATAGAGGCAGAGAAGCTGATCTCTATCCTGTTTTTAGTTACCCTTTGGGCTTCTGTTGGCCCAAGTGAAGAGTCAGTGCTTTTTAGCAAAATGTGAGAAATAATGCAATGGTCCATTTTCAAAATAAAGTATTTAGCCTTAATTGGGAAGTAAGATCAAATTGTAGCCATTTTAAAGATAGCTCTTTCCTTGCCTGCTCCAATTTAAAAATTAGCTGTTTGCATAGATTGTGACCCTGAGCTCCTTCTATCAAGCTAAGGACAGCGCTGCCCATTTTTGGTAGCAGGCCCTTCTGGCAGAGTAAAAGTAAAGTTTTCCTGGCAAAGCTACTTCCAAGTCTGTGTTTGTTATTTTTGCTATATTTCTACCAAAAAGCAGCCTCTAATTCTGTTATACTTCCATGTGTTCACAAACTGGGAGCTCTCTTGCCTTGATTGTTAAGGAGTTTTAGGACGTTCCATTACACAGGTGTGATTAATCAAATCACTGGACGTTGGTGATTTGAGCTCAACTTCCCTCTCCTAACCCTTCAATACTGTCTTGGTATTTCTGGCAACCAACTCCCACCCTGAAGTTACAAGTCACCTCACAAGGTGAAGGGGGGTGTGTGGGTAAAAGGATGGTCAGTGTAGGCAATGAATAACTGGGTCAGGAAGATGGGGGCTGATTCAAAGGAAATAAAATGCTAATACCTCCAGAGCACTTCCTCCTCCTCCAACCTGTTGCCAAGGTTACCTACCTCCAGGGGATTTTTCCTCCCTGCAAGAGTTGTTAATGAATGCTCCCTGGATGGCTCCTTTCTCACTTTTTGGCCCACCTTTTGGCCCCGTAGGCAAGATTAGAGGAGGAGGGGGTATGAGAACAAAGGAAATCTAAAATGTATAAAAGGGGCAGGACACCCCCACTCCCTGGGGCACAAACTTGGACCCCCTTATCTGTGGAAGAGCCTCTGTCCCCTGCCCCCACTCTGTTCTGTCCTTTAAATAAAGCTTTTTGCTCTTGCCTCGGCATTTCTCAGGTGTTCAATCTTTAACGAAGCAGGAACAGGACTGGAACCTGATTCTCAACACCCGTGGATCATCATCAGCATACAAAAGACACTCATCCCTTCAGAGATTCCAGGGGTCTTAGAAGTTCTTGTGTCAGGAAGTAGGGACTAAGACCAACTATAAAAGGATGCTGCTGTGGCTTGGGTCTGAACTGTCCTCCAAAGGCTCATATTGTTGAAGGCATGGTCCCCAATGCAGCAGCGTTCAGAGGGGGCTTTGGGAAGTGATTGGATCATGAGGGTACTGACAGCGTTTTTGGGGAGGTGGTGGAAACTTTAGGAGGTGGGGCCTTTTTGGAAGAAGTGGGTCACTGGAGGTTGTCCTTGATGGGTATATCTTGTCCTCATCCCTCCCCTGCTTGCTTCCTGGCTGTTGGGAGGTGAGCAGCTTTCCTCCACCATGCCCTCCTAGCCATGATGTGCTGCCTCTTCACAGTTCCAGAAAGGATGGAGTCAGTCAATTATAGACTGAATCTTCTGAAACCTGAGCCAAAATAAATTTCTCCTCCTTTGAGTTGTTTTTCACAGGTATGATGTCACAACGACAGAAAACTGAACAACACACAATCTCCTTTCACCCTTATCACTCGGGAAGTCATAGGACTTTAGAAGCTCCATGCAAGGAACCAGGGACAGAGACCAAATACAGATATCTTATTATGTCACAGGTCTAAAACATCAACTCCCCATGGTGCTGGCAAGGATGTCCAGGTGCCACTGCACCACAGTGTGCAACTTGGAAGGAGTCCCTGCCTGCTCAGGCACCTTGTCATGCAAACAACATCCCATGTCCCAGTTTTCCTGGTTGGTAAAACACTCCACCACACCTAGGAGTAAGTGTCAGGATTTAAGTAAGATGTTTCTGAAGAGCCTCAACGCAGGACTGAAGAAGCAAACTACAGCTCAGGCCTGGGGCTACACAGTCAACTCCCAGGCCTCAAAGGGACTGAAATGCAGAAACTTTTACTTACTGCCAAAGGGACTGAAATGCAGAAACTTTTTTTTTCATTATTTATTTATTTGCTTATTGATTCATTGAGCACAAATGGAGTACAGCTATTGTTTCTCTGGTTGTACACAAAGTAGAATCACACCATCTGTGCATTCATACATGTACACAGGGCAATGATGTCTGTCACACATTCTGTTAATATACTTACCCCCCCACCCCCGACCCCACCCCTCCCTTCCCTCTATGCTATCTATCCTTCCTCCATTCTTGCCACCC
>JAJEJO010003747.1:515465-529497 GCA_020662805.1 Glaucomys volans | reverse complement strand
GTGCTTTTATTTCTTGCGCTTTGGGAGTCATGTTAAGGAAATCTGGTCCTAGGCCAACATGATGAAGATTTGGACCTATTTTCTCTTCTATTAGGTGCAGAGTCTCTGGTCTGATTTCTAGGTCCTTGATCCACTTTGAGTTGAGTTTTGTACAGGGTGAGAGATACGGTTTAGTTTCATTTTGCTGCATATGGATTTCCAATTTTCCCAGCACCATTTGTTGAAGAGGCTGTCTTTTCTCCACTGTATGTTTTTGGCTCCTTTGTCAAGTATGAGATACCTGTATTTATGTGGGTTTGTCTCTGTGTCCTCTATTCTGTACCATTGATCTACCTGTCTATTTTGGTGCCAATACCATGCTGTTTTCATTACTATTGCTCTGTAGTATAGTTGAAGTTCTGGTATTGTGATACTCCCTGCTTTGCTCTTCTTGCTAAGGATCGCTTTAGCTATTCTGGGTCTCTTATTCCTCCAAATGAATTTCATGATTGCTTGCTCTATTTCTATGAGGTCCGTCATTGGGATTTTAATTGGAATTGCATTGAATTTGTATAGCACTTTTGGAAGTATGGCCATTTTGACAATATTAATTCTGCCTATCCAAGAACATGGGAGATCTTTCCATCTTCTCAGATTCTCTTTAACTTCTTTCTTTAGTGTTCTGTAGTTCTCATTGTAGAGGTCTTTCACTTCTTTTGTTAGATTGATTCCCAAGTATTTTATTTTATTTGAGGTTATTGTGAATGTGGTAGTTTTCCTAATTTCTCTCTCAGAGGATGCATCACTTACGAATAAAAATGCATTGGATTTATGAGCATTAATTTTATATCCTGCTACTTTACTGAATTCATTTATGAGTTCCAGAAGTTTTCTGGTGGAATTCTTAGGGTCTTCTAAATAGAGAATTATGTCATCAGCAAATAGGGATAGTTTGAGCTCTTCTTTTCCTATTTGTATTCCTCTAATTTCTTTGGTCTGTCTAATTGCTCTGGCTAGAGTTTCAAGAACAATGTTAAAATAAAAGTCTGAGCAAATCTCCAAATGGAGATATTTCCTCCAATTCCTTACTGGGATCATATGACTTTCCATGTTCCTTCTAGGCCACAAGGTTGGAGGTGGAGGAATCTGAGTGCCATAGACTGAGGGACCTTTTGTTAACCTAACTCACTCCATTTTGCCTTCCGTGTTGTTTCTTTCTCTCTCTCTGAGTCTCTCCTGCAGTCACCTTGGATTTCAGGAACAATAGGTCTGATGGATAAACATCTTGTGACAAGAGTTGAAACTATCCCCTAAGCAGCAGCAAGTTCCTGAGCACTGACAAGACTCTGCATGGCCAATCCTGAGATAGTGATCAACCAGACCACAGCCTGGCCTAGAGCCCTAGCTATGCAAGCCCCCTGCCCCTCTTACCTTCATTCCTTTCCTATATAACTCCGGGACTACTGCGAGCACCTTGAAGACAGATTTCTCTCTGTTCTTCCCTCTGCAGACACACTGAGAATAAACTCCTTTCCTGCCTTCATCACCAGTCGCCTCTTAGATTGGCCTTTGGGGTGGGTGTCCAGACCTAGACTTTTGGAAGCCTTGAAGCTAGGCCTTTGGCCCAATTCCAGTAACAAGACCTGCATCTGGGCAGGCAGCCCAGCTGAGCCCACTGGGCCTGAGCCTGGCACACAAGCCTTCCATCGGCTCCCCCAGAATCCCCAGCTGGGCGACAGCTGCTGCTGCTATTTCATTTTGTCAACACAATAAAATGGACCAAGCTGGGATATGCATTTCGACAGAGTGCTGCCCCTACACGTGTTGGCTTCTTCCATTCTTCCACTTCACACTTGTGGAAAGCAGAGAGGCCTTCAAAGATGTCCATCCCCTAATTCCCGGGAACTATGAATATGTCACCTCCCGTGGCAAAAGGACTTTGCAGGTGAAGGATCCTGATAGGGGGATGATCCCCAATTGTCTGTGGGCACATAGATTCACAAGGGTCATTATGAGGTAAAGAGGGAGGCAGGAGGGTCAGAGGAGAAGAGTTCAAAGTGAGGCACCTGTGGGCCTGGAAGACAAAGGAGCCATGAGCTGAGGAATACAGGCTCTCTGTAAGCTGGAAAATTTGAAGAAGTGGATTCATGGATTCATTCTCTTTTAAATGCTCTAGAAGGAACAGAACCCTGCAGACACCTTGAGTTTAAGATTCTGACCTCTGGATTATAAGGTAATAAACTATGTTGTTTTAAGCATAAGACTTATAAGTGATACAGCAGCCTCAGGAGACTAACATACCTGTGGACATCTGCATTATGTGTCCCAGTTCTTTACCTGTCTGCTACAGTTTGGATCCTAAGTGTCCCCCCAAGGTCCATGGTTAAAGGCTTGCTTCTTGGGATGGTGCTATTGGGAGGTGGTGGAGCCTAGAGGGAGGTCTTCAGGTCTTTGGGGGCATGACATTTGAAGGGTATGGTAGGACACCAGTTTCTCTTCCTTCCTTTTGCTTCCCAGCCAAGAAGTGAATAGTTCTGACATGTGCTTCTGCTGTGATGTGCTGCCTTGACATAGGACCAAAGTAACCAGGCTAATGAACTATGAACCATGAACCTTGAACCATGAACTTTGAAAACTGTAAGTCGAAATGAGCCACTTCTCTTTATAAGTTATTTGGTTTTATTCTCTTTGTAAGTGATCAGGTATTCATTACAGGGATAGCATTTTCTCATATGCGTGCCTTTTTCTGTTTGACTGATCAGTTCCTCATGCAGATGGGGTGGAGTCTCCTTCATGATTCTGGACTCTGGATTTGGCCATTGACTTGCTTTGTCCAATAGGACGAGCCAGAAGTGACAGAGAGCCAGTCTGAACCCAGGCCTTCAGAAACTGCCTGCTTCTGTTCTTGGGCCTTTGTCAAGAAAGGACAGAATGAGGACATGCTTAGACTCACTGACTGGTTGGAGGAGGAGGATGGATGATGGGACAGGGCTGCCTGGTTACAGTTTCCCAGCAGGCAGAGACCTGCCATATTCAACTGAGCCTGGTCCCAAACAGATAACCCCTTAATGACCCCTGTTGGACCTGGAGCTAGAATGAGAAATGACTGTGCCTTAAGCCACTGAATTTAGGTAAGTTGTTGTTACACAGCAGTAGCTATGTGACACATTGCTTTATGAGCTAATGGTAGCAATTTGAAAGGCAATGCTCCACCTGGTTTTTATACCATATCCTTGTACGACTTGCTTCTGCTGACAAATGCCCCAGGCCATGACATCTTAGGCCTTTCATTCATGGCTGAACGTAATCCTATAGTCTTATCATACACAGATCAATGACCAGGGAAGAGAGCAGTCAGACCCTTCTCCACTCACCACCCCTGTCAAGCACACAAAGACTTCACGTGGCATCAATCTGTGGGCCTCCTTTTATTAGCAGGTTTATTATGATTATAAAATATAATAAGTTATATATACAGAAATAGATTAAAATGTCCACAATTAAGACTTCACTGGCTAAAGGTCACAGACTTAGCCTGGGGTGTTTATTAAATGCTTTTAAGTATTGCAAAATTGGACTGTTTCCAGAGAAAATGGGAGGGTGGAGAGTCTTGGCTTTGGTCAGTAAGAATCATTTTGGTCTCATTGATTATGAATTCCCTAGTGTAGGCAAAACCTCTTTGAAACAAACCTTTGTTGGATTTATTTCCAAATAAGTAAATGACAAGGGAATGTGCAACCATTTAAGGATCAGCTCCTGATGAACAGCAGGTTGAGAGCCAATGGAGCAGGCTCCATGTTGGCTGGACCTCTGGTCTCCAATCCAATAGGGTCACCAGCCCAAAACAGCCTTCCCTAAGAACTTCATTGAAAGGAGGGTTTGAGCTGTTCTCCTGGGCTTACTCCCTCATCACGTGTGGCATTTTCAGTCTAGTTAAGGGTGGACTCTCATCATCATCATTGCAAAGCAGGGAGAAAGGGGCACCGCAGGATTCCAAACGGGAATTAAAAGGATAATTAAGCTTTGCTGCAGAGTATTTCGCTTGCAGGATACACCAGATAGACTCAGAAAAAACAGCAGCAAACAGACACAGTAAATGATGATATTAAATATTCAGGGCCTAATTATGACCCTCTCACAGTATGTCCTACATTCAGCGGTGGGAATTGCTTGTTGGCTTTAAACACACGACTGACGTCCCCCCAAAGCATTTGTTCAGTCATGCGACTTATAATTTTAAAAGCATCGCTTTGTAAGTCAGAGACTTTATTTTAATTTAGTAATCACCACAGTCATCTGTCATGAGGGGGCTCAGCAGCAAGCTCAACATTAACCCCCCAGTGTGATCATCACCCTGGCTCCCCAGATCTTAGCAATGCAGGTGGAATAAGAGGCTCTGCCAAGAATGCCAGGTTGTTAACTTTATCTCTATAAATGTCGTCAAACAACTGCAGTTACTGTGAAGATGCCAATTGTGAGCTTTTCTGTTTTTATTCCCATTCCGCTTGACGACCCACACTTTATTTGCTCCCTGGGGTACCTCTAGGGCCAGGAAGTTGCTTTCTTTCTTCTCTTCCTTTCTTCATTTTTTTTTTTGTTTTTGTTCTTTTGACTGGGGATTGAACCCAGGGGCACTGTACCACTGAGCCACATCCCCAGGCCTTTTTATTCTGAGACAGGGTCTTGCTAAGTTGCTGAGGCTGGCCTCAAACTTGAGATCCTCCTGCCCTGCCTCAGTCTCCCAAGTCACTGCAATTACAGGTATGCACCACCACTTCTGACTCCACTTTCTTTTTGCTCACCTGGGCCTTACATTTCCTGACTACAGAATTAAAGGCCAACTTCTCATTCGCAGAAGTAAAACTGAGGCTGAGGGAGGAGAAGAAAATGGCCCAGGACCCAATCCCAGACTCTGCATTGCACCACCGGCTCCACTGTCCCTGACTGGCTCAGAGAGCTGAGTCTGAAAGTCTCTCAACATGACCTCATCCACATGTCTTGGACATTCTTGAAATGCATGGCTGAACTCTCAGGAAGTCTTCATGTCCCTAAGCAGAGCTGACCACTCGTATTTGTTTAAAGCAAAAATATTGCCAGACACATCATAATTTAAACTGCTTGTGTCCTTGAGTGTTGCTGCCCCAAAAGGATCAAGTCTGCCTACGGGTGAGAGTGGAAGGCTATTTATATGCAATCCAGAACCCTCAGGTCTCTAGGCCTAGGATCCCTGCAGTCAGGCACCACATGTCTCCTTGGTTGGACAGACACATGACTTGCATGTAACAGTAGGACACAGAGTGAGTGCTTCTGCTGGACGGCCTGTAGGAATGTGAGTGACCTTGAAGACAGCTCAGGTTATCCCAACAAAAACCACTCGGACATCAGCAGACTGTTCTCGCCCTAAAACAGTAAAAGGAATAGGAACCTGGATTGTAACCATTTGACTAAAACTTTTGAGCTGCTTTCTTCATGGATGCCCTCCTTCATCACCCCTGTGGAAAAAATCATACTTCTTAGAATCTTTATTATGTTTTCCCAGTATCCCCTCATTTAGCTCATTTGCTCTCTTCTTGAGAAGTGGTTTGTAGACGTATCTTCTGTCTTCCACTGAGTGTCAGATCCTTAAAGCAGGGTCGGATTCTTCACCTCTGTTGTCCCCATGTGGTTTGAGTACCCAACCGTGTCTGTTGAATGAATTTATGGTGGGCTGGCTGGCTGGCCCAATCAATGAACTGATGTTCATTCTGTCTGGTGCGGTCAGGTGGGGAGCTGGGAGCGTTCCAGCTTTGACCCTTTATCTTTCCTTAGATTGGAAGACAGGCCTCATTTCCTCTTGCTCCTTAGAGCAGCTGATGGCATACAGTGACACATCAGAAAAAACCTTGATTGTGGCAGTCTGATGGCACCACTTACAGCTGCGGAGGCCTTGTTGGATCCCTAGCTCACCCTAGGGAGGACAGTCCAAAGCATGCTCCTCAGGAGGCAGTGGGGGGCGAGGAGGTGGGCGGCACTACCCCTGCCCACTCCAGTATGTCTGCACACAAGGACTCCACAGCATCTAGCCGCTCAATCTGCACCAGTTTTGTGAGCAGCTCTGGGATGCTGTAGCCCGCCGTGCTGATGCGGTCAAAGAGCTGCATGCCATCTGTCATGCCCCCAATCTCATCCCTCTTCAGTCCAAAGCTTTCGGCAAGGTGGCGCCATGTTTTCACAACGGCCTTCTCAGAATTGTATGTGGAGCTGAGCATACGACTCGTCTTCTCAAGGCAATCAAATGGCAGCTCTGTGGGGCTGAGACCTAGGAGAGCAACACCACAGTCAGACTTCACAAAGGACAGCTAACTGAAGCTCAACACCACGGAAAATCATTTTTTAGTTCAACTGCATGCCTAAAGAAGCATTAACACTAACACTGCACAATCTATTCCTGAAAACAAAAGAAATATTTCCCAACTTGATACCCAAACTAGACCAAGACAATGCAAACTCATAAATATAAATAAAAAATCCTCAACAAAATATTATCAAATAGAATTCAACAATACGACAGAGAATTATATGTCATGATAAGTCACATTCTAGGGGTACAAGGCTGGTTTAAAATTTAAAAATTAGGGTAATCCATTCACAAAATTAATGTAAACCAGTTACAAAAAGTCTAGAGCTAACACTATACTTAATGGTGAAAAACGGAGTGTTTTTCCTTTAAGATCAGGAACAAGGCAAGATTTCTGCTCTCACCACTCTTATTTGACATGGCACTGGAAGTCACAGCCAGAGCAATAAGGCAAGAAAAGGAAAGCAAAGGCATATACAGATTGGAAAGGAATAAAAAACTGTCTTCATGTGCAGATGTGATGTTCTATGTAGAAAATCCCAAGGAATCTACAAGAACAATTCTGTATCTTATAAGTGAATTCAGTAAGGTCACAGGATACAAGAGAAAATACAAAATTCTATTCTATTTCTAAACACTAGCCATGTATATAAAAATGCATGAAATAAAAATCTAACAAAATATGTTTAGAATGTTCTGAAAACCTTGCAATGATAATGAAAGAAATCAAAGACGATCTAAATGAATTAATAGATCTGCATTTTCATGGATTAAAAGACAACATAGTAAAATGTTGAACTTCCCCAGCAGGTTTGATATATATACAGGTTTGATTCAATTGCTATCGCAATACAGGTTTAATATCCTATTGCTATCAACATATAGGTTTGATTCGATTGCTATCAAAAACCCAGCCAGTAATCCCAGCAACCTCAGTGCCTGAGGCAGGAAGATTGCAAGTTCAAAGCCAGCCTCAGCAAATTAGCGAGACCCTGTCTCAAAAAAAAAAAGAAAAAAAAAGTGGGGGGTCCTGGGGGTGTAGCTCAATGGTTAAGCACCCCTGGGTTCAATCCCCAGCTACAAACAAGCAAAAATCCAAGCTAGATATTTTGTGTTAAGAGGGAAGATGATCCTAAAACTTATATGAAAAGGAAAAGGAACTAGAATTTTGAGGAAAATGAAAGAATAAAATGGGAGCAATCTGTTTCCAGATATTTTTATGTAACGTTATACAGGGATTAAGGCTGCGTAGTATTGTCAGCAGGACAGATTCACAAAACAATTCAACAAGAGAATCTAGAAAACAAACTACACAAATATGCTAAACGTATTTTTGACAAAGGTACAAAAGCAATTGAATACAGGAAAGATAGCAATTGGGCACCAATAGGCAAACAAACCAGACAACCAAACAACTGGAAAAAAAAAAAAAACCAAAAAACCCAACCAAAACAAAACCAAAACAAACAAGTCCACCTAAGTCCCACATCTCATTAAAATTAAACCAATCAGCCGGGCGTGGTGGCGCATGCCTGTAATCCAAGCGACTTGGGAGGCTGAGTCAGGAGGATCGCAAGTTCAAAGCCAGTCTCAGCAACTTAGCGAGGCCCTAAGAAACTCAGTGAGACCCTGTCTCTAAATAAAATACAAAATAGGGCTGGGGATGTGACTCAGTGGCTGAGTGTCCCTGAGTTCAATCCCTGGTTCAAAAAAAAAAAAAAATTAAACCAATCAACTGACCATGGACTCAAAAGCACAACATAAAAACTGTAATGCTTTTAAAAATATATATACAGGAGAAAATCTTTGGAATCCAAAGCTGGGCAAAAAGATCTTCACCTTGACAACAAAAGTACAAACCAAATCAAGGAAAACTTGATAATAAATTTGATAAATTTGACTCCTAGAAATTCAAACTTGCCCCATGAAGAACGCTGTTTAGAGAGTGAAAAGACAAGCTCACCCAGCTACAAAGGGAGAAAATATTTGCAAACAACAAAAGCCTGCTATTTAGAATATATAAAGAACTCTCAAAACTCAACAGCAAAAATAATCACTCAATTGGGCAAAGAAACAACCTACTAAAAGGACATATGGATGGTAAATGAGCACAAGAAAAGATATTCAAACACCAGGGAAACAGATTAAAACCCAAGGAGATGCCACAACATATTATCAGCATGGTTGAAAAACAAATGCTGTCAAGGATAAGGAGAAACTGCCAGTGGGAATGGGAATGGTTCAGCCACTTTGGAAAAGAGTTTAGCAGTTTTTTTTTTGTTTGGTTTTTTGTTTTTTTTTCCTGCAGTGCTGGGGATTGAACCCAGGGCCTTGTGTTTGGGAGGCAAGCACTCTACCAACTGAGCTATGTCCCCAGCCCTGGAGGTTTTTAAAAGCACTAAACATGCAACTAGCATATGACCCAACAATTGCACTCCTGGGCATTTATTCCACAGAAATGATGATGACTTGTGTTCATGCAAAGCCTGCACTCAGATGCTTTAGCATCTTTATTCATAACAGCCCCTACCTGGAATCAACCCAGGTGTTCTTTAACAAGCCAAGGGTTAGACCAACTATGGTCCATCTGAATCCTGGAATGCTACTCAGCCATAGAAAGAAACTGTCGACACATTAAACAACCTGAATGGCTCTCCATCAAATTACAATATGTGAGAACAGTCAATTACATGATTCCATTTTTATAACATTCTTGAAATGACAAAACTATAGCAATGGGAAACAGGTTAGTGGTTGCCAGGGGCTAAGGAGGTGATGGGGTGAGTGGGAAATGGGTCTGGCTATCAAATGGAACAGGAGGGATCCCTGTAGTGATTTTTTTTTTTTTTTTTTTTTGGGGTACTGGGGATTGAACCCAGGGGCATTCCACCACTGAGCCACATCCCCAGTCCTATTTTGTATTTCATTTAGAGACAGGGTCTCAGTGAGTTGCTTAGGGCCTCGCTAAGTTGCTGAAGCTGGCTTTGAACTCACGGTCCTCCTGTCTCAGCCTCCCAAGTGCTGGGATTACAGGGTGCGCCACCGTGCCCGGCCCCTGTAGTGATTGAAAGGGTCTCTATCTTCACTGTATCATTATCCATGTCCTGGTTGTGACTTTGATGTGCTAAACACATCAAAAACTGTTGCTAAAATTTTAGCAGAGGTCAACATTAGGAGAACCTGGGTAAAGAGGACACAGGACCTCACTGTCTCTTACCACTGCATGCATGGTAAGAATGATCTCACAATAAAAAATTTAATTAAGAACCAGAAAACCAAAAAACTCTGATGTCTAGGACTCACCCCAGATTAGTTACATCCGGCTCCTGGGGCAGAAGGTGTGGGCTGGATAGGAAAAGATGCTGGTCTGAGGGTCTCGGCCTTGGCTGTGTGTCAGCATCTCTGTGGGTTTATTAGGCACTTGTGCCTGAATGACCAGTTGGGTGGCTAAGGGCACAGGGCTTCAAGCTTTCACCCTACCAGGAGCTCCACTTGGGTTCAAGGTTCCTAAGGTTAATTTGAAAACCAGAGTCCCATGGCTCTTAAAGCCAAGACATTCTTTGGAACAGAGAAGAGTTTTTACGGTGCTGGAATGCAGGTCCCAGACCATCCTCCACTGGGCAGCTGCTAGCCCCTGGCCATGCCAGGCCTGATCAGGCAGGCTGACTGGGCATGTGTTTATGGAGAGACACCACATTTTGGCAGACAATCAGGAATTCTTGGCCCTGGTGCTCACACTCAGCAGCTATTTCCGGCCAAGGGAGCACCTGACCAGCCTGCCCAGGCTCAGTGGGCTGCACCCAGCCCATGCGGGGCAGGAGTCATCGACCATGCACCTGACTTTGCTCCTTCTGCTGGACTGGGGAGAGTGGGGGTGGTGTGTGTATGGGGTGTGCCAGTGAGGAAGCAGGGAAAAACCCTGACCTTAGCTGTGAGGGGTTAACTTTGGGGTGAATAGAGGGTAACAAAGGGACTAGATTTTGCAGCCATTGGGAAATGTGGATCAGAATTTCAGACTGCAGTGTTTTTGTTGCTTCTTAGCTGCGCACACCAGGTATGTCTTGGCTTACCACAAAGCAGGCTGACTTTGCTTCTCAGAAGGCAGCTTGGGAAGGGAGGTGGGAGGCTCTCGAAGGCCGTTATACTTTGTGAACCTCGGGAGGAAAGGGCAGGGACTGCTAGGTACAGCCTTGTGCTCCACACACATTGCCATCAAGGACAGACTGCCAATATTACAGCAGTCCCCTAAGATGGTGTGGAATAGTGGGACTGCGGTCGTCTTGTTTGTGTCAAGACCCACTGGTGTTCACATAGGGCAGAGTCGCCTAACTGCATTTCTCAGAACATGTCCCACACTGGAGTCACCCCTGACTGCACTGGATAAATGACTGATCATGGCATTTCCCAGTTGATGATGTGCCCCATTTGTCACTGCCCTGAGCACACGCACTCTCCTGTGGGGGGAAAGACCACAGGAAATGCCTCAGACTAGCTGAAGCCAAATTCCCTTCCCTCCACACCTGAAGTTGGTTCAGGTGGCTATTCTGAGTGGGGAGTGACAAGCCAGGTGGGCAACGTTCCTTAGTTGCCCTCAAAAGAGTATCTGAGACCCCTTCCCACAACTGATGTCAGGCCAGGTCAGTGGGATCACTTCAGGAAAGGGTCTGCTGGCGACTTTTTCAAACTTACCTTCGACAACGCCACACACGTTGGCATACACATCCAATATTTTTTTCCTTCTGCTTTGGATCTAGAGAGAGAGAGAGAGAGAGAGAGAGAAATATGAGAGAATATAATTATTCAGAAAGGGGCACAATAGTAGCAAAGAACCAAGTCTTCCATCTTGGTACTGGCAGCTAGCTAGGGGCTTTGCCCTGATAGCTGAACCAAGCCCTCAGGCAAAAACAGCTCAAACACACCAGGAGAGGAAGGGTTCCCTTAGGTTTTCCACACAAACACCCTTGGTGCATACTATGGGCACTTTCTCATGTAGCCCCCTGCACCTTTTTGTATTTTTAAATTTACAGACAGGGTCTCGCTGAGTTACTAAGTATCTCACTAAATTGCCAAGGCTGGTTTTGAACTCAAGATCCTCCTGCCTCAGCCACCCAAGCCGCTGGGATTACAGGCATGTGCCACCACACCCAGCTAACCAGGGGCACTTCTTAGGTCAACTAAACACCTGCCACCAGGTGTTTAGGTCAACCTGGTGGCAGGTGTTTAGTTGACCTAAGCCACCATTCCTTTTCATTTGTGAGTGGTGAAATTTATGATGGTGAGATCCCCAGGTGGCCCGCAGGGCCGCCATGTGCACAGCAGCCAGCAGAGCTATGGGGACCTCTCTTTCCTGGGGTAGATAGCTCTTTGCAGGGTCAGGTGCTGGGGGGCCCTGGCTGAAACGTCCTGTGGCCACACCATTCAACTCTTGTAGCAACCCCATAGGCCTCCAGGTCCCTGCAAGTGTGACCCTTTAAGAGAGGTCACTGAACACAGGGCAGCCCAGAACATGGTGTCCCAGCAGACCAGGATTCCAGTAGATCTTTTCACCCTCAAGGATGTTGCCAGGCAACAGAGCTGCCTGGAATCACAGACTAGAAAGCAAAGGCGTGATCCTCAGGGAGCCCACAGCAGTGCCCCAATCATCATTTCAGGGTGGTTGGCTTCAGGTGGACCCAAAGTAGCTGTGGACACTTTGTACTATTTATGTAAGAAAAATACAAGAACTATCTATTTATATATATGAACTATTATCATCACCATCATCATCTTCATCACCATATATACATCATTCCTCAGTTCCTGGAATCAGTTCCAAGACTCCTGAGGATACTGAATTCTACAGATGCTCAAGTCTCGTATATAAAATGGTGTAGTATTTGCATCTAACCTATGCACACCCTGTTACATTCTTTGTCACTTTTAGATAACATAATGCCTAATATAAGAGGTAAATGCCATGTCAATAGGTGTTAAACTGTATTGTTTTGGGAACCATGCAGGAGAAACCATCTGCACATGTTTAGTACAGATCCAATTTTTACTTTTTTCTACTATTTCATATCTGTAGTTGGTTGAATCTGTGAATACAGAATCTGCAGATATAAGGGCTAACTGTGATGTGCACATTTTATATGTGTGTCTGTAGGAAATTATCTGGCTGAAACATACCTGTATGTTTACAAAGGTTTTTTTTTTTCCTGGACTCTGGCTAAAGGATCTTAACTATTTTCTACATCTTATTTTCCTTTTCATTTGTGAAACAATAATAATAAAATAATAAAATAATAAAAGTTTTCTATTTATGACTGTCTTGTTAACCTGTCACTCTGTCCAGTGTCCTAGCTTGGACACTTTCTCACAGGAACTTATGCAATAGGAAAATCTTGACTGACGGCAGGAGGTCACTGCACACTACATCCCGGGTATTGGCGGAGTGCCACATGGGTCAGAGCCTCACCCCAGAGGACTTGTTGTTGGTGGCAGACTTCTCCCTGGCCAGGTGCACCAGCGACAGCAAGCACAGCTCCGGGGAGCCCTGCTTGTCGGGGGCTGGCTCCTCATCACTGTCCACACTCCGGCTCAGCAGCTGCTCATTCTCAGAGGAAGCATCGTTCTCACTTGGGAAACAAGAGGGGCACTTGTTAACAGTTTTGGGGGAGCCACAGCCCTGACAGTCTCCTTGTGGCCCAGGTGTGGACAGTCGGGTGCAGGGAACCGCTCCTCAGGCATTTACTGTGCACCTGTGGACTGAGGCGAGGAACTCGCATTCCTGCTCCCCAATCTTTTCCAGATGAGTAACTCTCATGTGGGGTGACCTGCAGTGTCGGCAGGGGTTGGGGGTTCACAAAGGTGGGAGTTCCAGGGGGCCATGGGCTGCTATCGGGGGTGGGGATGGCATCTGCTCATCTCTTCGTGGATGCTTGTAAAGTTTTCACTGAATGCGTTCTAGATTCCTCTATTTAATCTCAATAAGCACCGAGCTCAACCTTGTGTGTTCACGTTAAGCAGACAAGATTATGTGCTGGCACTGAATCGTGCAGGTTTTCAAGAATAACTGAAAGCAAAGTGAGTGGGACCTCATGCCTGGGAAGCCCCCTCTTGGCTAGGGAGGTGGTCTGGCTGGCTGTGTGCCTTATGGGTTTTCACAGCAAGCCCTGGAGGGTGGGCAGATAGGTGGTCACATGAGATGGGCCTGGGCTCATGCCACTTTACTGTTCCTTGCCCAAGCCACATGGGACCTGGTGCTGGCCCTGGCACCTGTGAGTTGGAGCTTAAACTCTCCAAACCAATCCAAATATATGAAAAACAATATTCTTTTTTGTAGGCTTCCTTTTTACTTCCTGTGGTTTGGCTGAAAACTATTTATTTTTTCCCATTAAAAAGGATTGTATTTGCCAGTAACTGGGTTATAGCAATGAAGCCCGTATGTAAACACAGCCTCAGAGCCAGGATAATACAAATAAAATAATACAGTGATGAAGCCCCTGCAGGCCTGCTTCCTCACTAGACTTTAGGACCCCTCTGGCATCGACTGACTCATTCCTGTCCCCTCCTGGATCCTAGCCAGAGGGAAAGCTAGCTTCCCTCATAGGCCCCCATGAGGTCCAGTCACCAAGACCCAAGAACAGTGGGCGGGGACAAAAGTTCAGGGCCTTGTTGTTTGTATAGTTTTAAGGTTTTAATTTTTATTTAATATTCATAGATGAGATAGTACGT